>JAWZYV010015126.1:600000-882729 GCA_038373885.1 Cheiracanthium punctorium | reverse complement strand
CTCGCAGTTTTAACCCGAAAGTGGCAGTCTGAACACGACCTAGCGTTTTTCAGCTAGAAAAGAAAAGAAAAAAGGATCACAGACCATATAGTATATAAATTTGTTGTCTTTTAAAGGGTAGACCCCCAATCACCCCAACTGTGTTATCAGTACAGTAAGGGGACCAGATTTTTTAACAGTTTTGTTGTCAGAATCGGGGACATGTCCCCGATTCTGACAACAAAACTGGGGACATTTATAATTAATGCAATAATTAACAGTAATTTAATTTAAAAAATGCAATAATTAAAAAATGTCCCCAGTTCCTTTTTTACATTTTGGCGACAATTTGAAAAACGTCCTGAAAATGGGTACGTTTGGTCACCTTACAGTACAGTAGCAATAATGACAAACGAGGGGCTTTTCAGCAAGTTGGCGACTTCTGCTTGGCGCAGGAAGTGAACACTTCGCCAATGAGTTTTGCGCTCATGCGCAGTAATAAGTTTTCAAACTTGGAAATTTTAAGAGTGTATCTGGAAATTCTTAAGTGTATAATTTTGGCGCCATCTATCAGGTGAAAAAGTAAGGATTTTTTTTAAAGGGAACAATAATAATTGGGGCTAAAAAATACTTATTAGAGGAAATTGTAGGGAATAATGCCGTAAGCGGGTGTCGGTTGAGTTGGCTTTTTTTGCCGCCAACGTCTAACCTTGGCGACTTTTTTATCGCCCCAATCGAAACATAAACATACGTTGACACATAAGTAACAAAATGAACCCAGAACTACAATACGCTTATCTAAACACATAAAAACATTTTTAGACATATTTCAAATGCAATTATGAACAAAATTCACATAAAAAAACCACTAGAGCTTTGTACGATGGGTACGTTAAAAAATAAATAAGCCATAACCTTCAAACTATGCAAAATGAAAAATTTGTTTCTGCACATAATTATACAGCAAAATTTTCTTTAAAATGTTAAAATCACAGTTTAAAATTAATAGACAAACACTCAAATAAACCGACTACTTCCCCCCCCACACACACACACAATTCCCCACAAACAACTAAAAAATACTTATATATTGGAACATATTTAAACTGAACACTTCGTGCGATATCAAGATACTGAACAACTGAAACTACAAATATACTGAACTACAAATATACTGAAAATATTTTAACAAAATGTTAAAAGCACTCATTATAAATAACAGAAAACCAGTATACTAAACTGGCTACCTCCTCCCCCTTCTGTGAGTTTTGCAATTTAATACCTTCAAAACACACAAAATTTACACTATTAATTAGAATAGAAGGAAAACTGATCATAAACAACTCAAATTTCCTTACATGTTAATTTAAATTAAACCTAAAAATTGTACAGGAGTTCTGCAAATCAGGAGCAAACCCACCCATATAACAAACAAAATTAACCATCCCTCTTAAAACCTTAAAAAAATTTATTGTTTCATCCCAATTCACAAAAAATAACACAACATACTAAAAACCTTACATAAATATGAAAACATAAGACCATAAATATTCTCAACTATACATAGGTGTACCTTAAAGCAAGGAATAAACATTTAAATAAATAAAAAATCGGTGGTTTACGTAACACACACTAACATATTCTGTGGACATTTATTCTTACTTATATGTCGCATTTTCGTGTCTCATTTGTATGTCACATTTTCAATAAAAGGGTGAGAGATACAATGACTATGTCATTTTAGCTATGACTATGTCATTTTATCTTATGGGGGGGTCTCCCCCTGACGAGGCTCGAACAGCCTCGTCAGGGATATATATATATATATTGCATTAAGCCTTCTCTGATGGCAACATGCACTAATACTGCCTCCATTACTGAGCTTTGATCTTCGTGTCGGTCCACTTCCTCGTTGTTTATTTCTAATAGCTACGGTCGCGCCCCCAAGTTACAAAAGGACCCTAATTTTGGTCAGGTAACTTGCAGAAACCTAGCTATTATTGTTTTTTTCGATTAAATTGAAATGTGTGTGCGGTGGCGCCTGATGATAGAGCACACCATTTCAATATTAATTCCATTTTCCGTCTATTTCTGGTTACATGTGATTAGGCTTAAAAAGCACACCAGTTCTAATTTGGCGCTTTATATTCAATTTTTCCACTCTTTCATTGCCTTAAAAGGCTATATTTAAACACTTATCCGGTATAAGCTCGTCAATTGGCACCATGTGCTATCTACTTTTTTATTTTTTTATATTTTTTTCACTTTATCATTGGATTATCTTGGGATTTCACTTTACGTAAGTAAGCTATTATATATTATATATATTATATATATATATATATATATATATATATATATATGAATTAAAAAATAGGGATGAGATCCCTTTTCCCGTGTTTGTCTTTCTCATTTTGCATTTTGGGGTGGGTGGGTATGACCCCCAACCCACCCCCTCTTGGCCATGCCACTGGTGCCCACACATGATACTCGTCTCTGTCTACAACTTTAGAGCCCTTCATGGGTACCCATGAGTACTTTTAGGAGGAGACTTGATGTGGGTCTTAAAAACATTCGTACGAAATTAATAAAAAAAATTTCAGTACCAGCGACATATCTTGATATGTGAGCATCTATGGTACACTTTTACATTTTCTTGCTGCCCTATCAATAAAATGTGTGATCATTAAAAAATAAATTTTAATTTATAATGTTCTAAAACACATTAAACGCGAATAGGAATTTTTTTTTTTTTAAATAAAAATGTACCCTAAATAAGATACAACAAATTTCCGAGTATTTGCTGTTCGACATTTTGATACATGTAATTTTACAATGGAAGGAATTTTTGTAAAATGGTTTCTAAAAATGAAACAATTTTTTAGATCAGGAACCAACATAAATTGGTTGGTATAGCATAACTTTTCAAAAAATGTGTTTAATGTATAAGTGAAGCAATCAACTTATTTATTATAAGGGAACTCTTATTGAAAGATTGAACGCACATTTTCATAAACTAGTTCAGTCATTTGGTTAAAGACAAGGGGGTTACCTGGAAAGTTTTCCGAGAGTTTTGAAAATGTGCACTTTTATAGATTTCGATGTGCTCTTTCCGAACTTCAACTTTGTCTCCTCGTATCTTTGCCGCTCGCGCCGACATGTTGGAAAAATGGCGCAAGCAGTTTTTTGACTATATCTCCTTTCCAACTCATTTCACGAAAAAAAAATAATTACAAAAAGAGAAACTAGGGAAAATGTCCTACAATTTATGTAATTACTTTTTTTTTTTCGTAAAATCAATACTTTTCGCGTAAGAGCGCCGCAAAGTGTAATTCAGTATGTGTTTTGGCCAAAAAACTCGTTTCCACATCACCTTGTGAAGTAGAGTAAAAGCCGCGTTTTTTTTTTTTCCAGTAGGGCCTCCTAGTAGGCCTAGTAGGCCTAATCCACGTGCTTTAAATAATCGAAAATTTAGCCCATTCTCCTTCACTTCGTTGTTCTTGATGGATCGGGTGTTGCGAGTTCATTGTCCCTAGTTACCGATCGAAATGTCACAGCCCGAAATTTCTTCCACATCAACCGTGATGGGATTGTCAGTTTCATCGCAATCCTCTTCGTTCTCGATTTCATCATATGTTTGCTCGAAAATAATCTCCGATTCTTCCTCTTCATCGCTATCTTGTAATGGAACTTATGAGTTATCACAGGTACCATTGAAATTCGTGCATATAACGAACTTTAACCCAGCCTTTCTGCATCCACAGGCTTTCTGACGTCTCTCTCTGCATTTGCAAGAAATAAGTTTTAACAAGCTTTCCGGAGCTGGGGGCTCGAGTGTGGTGACAGGAATTAGCCCGTCCTTGCTTCTTTCACGCCCACATTGCTCTGCATTTTGCTGATTCCCATATCACTGAACTGGTTAAATTGGAACAACGTGGCGCTACGGACATATTATGGGTGCAATATTTCCGAATGGTTACTCTTGTAAAACAATTCATCGAGGCAGAAAGAATGGGCAACTGGAATTTACATCTTGACACTGTCCAGAAAATAATGTCTTATTTTCATGTTAGTGGCCACTTCTTATATGCAAAATCTGGCCATTTATATTTGCAAGATATCCTTGATCTGAAAGAAAGAATGACAGCTGAAGAATACGAACTTTTCACAACTATAGGATATTTTACAATTAGATGTTCCGACAAATTTTGGTGTGGTAAGTGGTCAGATATGACAATTGAACAATCGCTAATGAGGACGATGTATTGGCGGCATTACTCATGGACGAGGGGCAAGGAAAGCGTGCTTTCCAAGTGGACTTAAGGAATGGTATTCCTAAAGTATATGGTGCACGAATTGCAATGGTACCTGTGATAACTCGCAAGTTCCATTACAAGATAGCGATGAAGAGGAAGAATCGGAGACTATTTTTGTGCAAACGTATGATGAAATCGAGAACGAAGAGGATTGCGATGAAACTGATAATCCCATCGCGGCTGATGTGAAAGAAATTTCTGGCTGTGACATTTCGATCAGTACTAGGGACAATGAACTCGCAACACCCAGTCCATCAAGAACAGCGAAGCGAAGGAGAATGCGCTAAAATTTGGATGAGTTAAATGCACGTGGATTAGGCCTATTAGGGATACCACAATTAAAAAAAAAAAGCGTGCCTCTTACTCTACCTCACGAAAGGTAGTGTGGAAAAGACTTTTTTTGGCCAAAACGCATACTGAACTCCACTTTGCGGCGCTCGTACGCCAAAACTATTGATTTTACGATAAAAAGGTAATTACATAAATTGTAGGAAATTTTCCCTAGTTTCTTTTTTGTAATTGTTTTTTTTTTTCGTGAAATGAATCGGAATGGAGATATTGTCAAAAAACTGCTTTTAGGCGCCATTTTTCGAACATGGCGGCGCGAGCGGCAGAGATACGAGGGGGCAAAGTTGAAATTCGGAAAGAGCACATCGAAATCTATAAAATTGCCCATTTTCAAAACGCCAGGAAAACTTTCCAGGTAAAACTACCAAATGACTGGACCAAAGAGCAAATGCATTAATTAGCCCCTTAAAAAAGAAAATATTGCTTAGGGTAACATTCTGCTTTTAAAGGAGCAATGGAGAAAGTAAAGAAAAGTGATAATGATGGCACATTCTTGGTAAATGCTAGATTTAGCAAAGAGATTTTTTCTTTAGAAATATTTATAAATTGTGTACTATTTTTACTATAGTGTACATCAAAAAACTTACAGAGGAAGTCTGCATTTTTTAGAGTCAGTTTTGATTTGCTGCTATTCATTGTCAAGGGCTTTAGTATTTGAAGGGCTAGAGTATTTGAAGTTTCAAGCTCAAAAGTAGGATTGCAAGGTAATTTAGAGTTCAGACAGTTTAGTTTTACAATATGCAGGGAGTCCATAGTTAAATTCGAAATTTTAGAGCAGTCTGTAGCAAAAACTATGCAGCGGAATAGCACGAAAATAGAGTAATGGCCGAATGAAATGATGGGAATTTTATCGAGGAAAAAAAAGAACAAAAAAAACAACGAGTTTCAAAAACCACTAAAAATCATAGCTTTTTTGAGAACATATAAATAATCTACAAAAGTATACAAAACATACTCGATATGATGTCCACCATTGTCTGCTTGTTACCATAAGGCGACCATATTTCTAAACAGTAATTTCCCAGACAGCACACTTGCCCAATTTATGTCCATATTTGGACAAACTTGTCCATAACATGTCTATGTCTATGATAAGATATCTCCTGGACATCATTTTAGCGACATCTTTGGGAAAATCCATAATATGTCTAGAATAAGACATGATTGGGACATGTAACACCCCAATTAAGTCTTATTACGACAAAAACGGGAAAACCCATATTATGTCTGTAATATGACATGAATTGGACATCTAAACACCCCAATCATGTCTTTTTTATGACATAAATGGGAAAATCTATCGGCGACAAACTCTGATTGGCTTAGTTTGTTTGATCATGCGCAGTAACATTTTTGTATACACGTTGTTTTTAATAATCTGTGGTGGTTGTGGTAGATAGTACCCACATATTTGAAGTTTCCTTGTTAGACAATTATAACATTTTTATGCGCACTTCTTGCATTTTGCTTGCCTATATCACTGTTCTGTTCTTTACAATACGAGGTAATGTACAACTTTTTGACTTAATATGTATTTGAATAAAAAAATTGAATCGACTCGTCAGGAATGGCGAAATGTTGAACAAGAAGTTAATGATGAATTATTCCTGATTGAAGCTGAATGTAATGTGAATGATATTGAATCGAAGCCTATTAATGCGCACGATTATAATTATTTTCATAATGAATTTGAAAATAGGATCGATGAAAATATTTTTGAAGATTCAAATATGTGTGATCCCACAAGCAGTTCTTGCAATAGCTCCATTTCAGAAATTACTGATGAAACAGATACTTCTGTTCCTTTATGGTAGTAACTTATCCATAGCATAAAAATAAACTGTAGATATGAGATAAATATCCACAGAATGTCTTTTTATGGACATATTCTAGTTGTCTATAACATGTCCATATAGATAAGTTCTGGATGTCCATAACATGTCCATATGGATGTCTATATTTTGTCCAGAGGATATCATTATGGACGCCGTATTGTGCCATATGGACAAGTTTGGGGCGTATTATGGACAAGATATAGACAAATTTGGGGATGTCAGTTATGTCCCGAACTTGTCCATGATATCATATGGACATGTTCTGGACAAGTTTGTGCTGTCTGGGTTGGGGACAAATCAAACATTGTCCTCGAATCTAAACAAAACTTGGGGACACTAGAAAATATTTTCGAGGACTTATTCTAGGACACGCATATTACCATGTACAATCTCCAAAAAAAGTATTCGAGTGAGATAAATTTCCTATTTTAGATTTGCGAATAATAATTGAGTTTTTGAAAAACGTAAAACGTGACAGAAATATACAAAGTCATATTATGTCTGTACACGCTACGCACAAAATGACAACAAACGCTTTCAGAGATCGAATTTCATTGTTTCTCTGAGTAGATGGCGTTGATTCATGATTGAAATTCATGAAAAACATATTATGCAATCAGGGGCGTAGCCAGAAATTTTTCATGGGGTGGGGTTACGACTACTACAACTCATATATATGTATACGTGAGTGTGATAATATAGTGAAGAATATACATTTTGTATGGCAAAAAATTCCTCATGGACGGGACTATGACCTCCCCCCCCCCCCACGTTGGCTACGCCCCTGATGCAAATAATAAACTGCATGATAAGAAAGAAGCATGGTGCCATTTAACAACAACAAAAAAAAAAAAAAAAAAAACAATAAAAAAGAACAGCATTAACTTTTGGAGTTTAATGATTCTAAATCATAAATTACAGGATACTTTTTAATTAAAAAAAACACTAGAAAGTACCTAAAGTGTCATCCGAAGAAAAGTATTTAGAAATGTGCATCTTCATAAAGCGGCTGCGAATTTCTAATACCAGTGACGTGTTTCCTTTGCAAAATCAGACCAATGTTCGACAATGTTCATAATTTTCTACCGTGAGCGAAGGTCAACTAAAATTCTCTCTTTTCCCGCGGCATTTTTATGTTTTGAAGTGATTAATGATAACTAATGATAACTAATGATAATAATGATAACTAATACTCTTTTTCTGGGTTGAATTAATTAATGCAGATAAATAGGAGTTAAATTTTTAAAAAATTAAATATAATTTTTGTTGTATTAATAACAATCTAACGAGTAAAATCTTGGTACCACATTGTTTTTATTTTATTAAAGGAAAAAAATCTTTTGTTTTGTAATGAAGCGATTAATTAATTATCGTTAAATGCGGTAATTAAGTTCGATAATAATTTTACAAATTTCGCTGAAGGATATAGTATTCTAGCCAATATTAACAAAATAGTTTAAAAGACAGAATTTTTAAATGCAAGCGGAAATTGTAATACTTTATACCACAAATTTGATGAGTTTAGATATCTATTTATGCTTTCAAGTTTTAGTAAAACATATTCTTAATACTCCTTGAAATATACTTTCATTATAAATTCCAACTGAAGTTAGTACCACTTATTTATGTATTTATTTTCAAAAGAAAATACAGACTAATTCCTAATTTTTGACAATTTTAGTGATGTTTGATATTTTAAAGATGGGGTATGTTTGTCAGTAAAATACAGATGGCAGCACCATAAAAGATCAGATTAGAAACTAGTGTGACCGCTCTCGAAACAAAAGGGTGGCCAAACAGAAGGGTGGCCAATCTAGTGCACAAAATTCCTTTCATCTTAAAACTTTTCTTAAGGGGACGGTAAGCTACGACATTACCAAAATTCCACTAAAAAATTGAATTTTTTTCTTTAATGTATTAAAATTATTTAAAGAGATACGGTCTGTTACTGATGCTTGTCTTTTACAGAGCGATCTTAATAGTTTATATGAATGGTGCGCTGACAACAAATTACTTCTTAATATTATGAAATGTAGTATTCTTAGTTATTCTCGTAAATCTCAAACTTTAATTTATTCATATCATATTAATAATCTTCCCTTATTTCGTTCGGATTCCATAACTGATTTGGGCGTTGTGTTTGACAGGAAACTTGAATTTTCAATCCATATCAATAGCATTATCTCTAAGGCTTACAAAAAACTTGGTTTTCTTAAGTACAAAACTAAAGAATTTTCTAACCTTCATGCATTAAAAATCTTATACTTTAGTTTGATACGCTCTAATCTTGAATATTGTAGTCTTATTTGGGATCCGTATTATAAAAATAAAATGAAAATTCTTGAGCGGGTGCAGACTCAGTTTACTCGTTATTTATACTACAAAAGTAATCCTATTTACATTCCGAATATTTCTTCATCTTACTTGAGAAGTATTTTTGGTCTTCCTAGTTTAAGTTCTCGTCGTGATCTATTTTGTTTATTATTTTTTTATAAAGCTGTCAATAATATGGTAGACTGCAGTGATATTCTTCAAAGTATTTGTGTAAATGTACCGAACAGGTCTCTTCGTAATAGCCATTTATTTGTGGATCCAATTATAAAATATAATTACATATACTTTTCGTTATATAAATTTTATAAAATTTATAATAAGTTTTCTTTGGATTTGGATATTTTTAACACGTCTTTTAAAGTCTTTAGAGTTAGGTGTTTTGAACTTTTGCAGTCATGACTGGTATTTATTTTATCTCAGTATTTTATCTTTTTTAATTTTGTCTTTTGTAATTTGTCCTTTTATGCATCACTGTAAATGGATTTCAATCTGTAGTGTGCATTTCTTTTATGAAAAAAAAAAAAAATAAAAAAATAAAAATAAAAAATAAAATAAAAAAAAAAATATTTTATGCTTTCTACTGTATCTGAGACAAAAAAAACCTCATGTCTCAATTAGTAAAAAAAAGTTATAAGAGTTTAAAATAAATGTAAGTAGCTCATAAATGGCCCTTTAAATGAACCAAAAACTGCCTTTTGCACAAAATGAATGTTTTTCGCAGTTCTGTGTCTTGTCCCTTGCGACACAAAAATGTCCTTTGCGACATGTCCCTTGCGACACAATTTTTGAAGAAATTTTATAAAATTCATAACAGAGACTCATATAAAAATTAATTTTCTTATCCGTTTTAATTTTGTTGGTCAATTAGATTATAAAAATTCAATACAAATTTATAAAAACATGAACATTTTGTGAAAATTCAGCTTTAACATATAAAAATACTTCCTAAATATTTTTAAGAAAGTGATGTATCAACCTTTCAAGTATATTAGGCAAGTTGGAGTGTTTAGGCTGATTGTTTTACCAACTATGCGAAAAATTCCAGAGCTGGGGGCCGAACCCAGTAGCTCAGTGGTAGAGCACCCGCACGTTAAGCGGTAGTCCTGGGTACGCCCCCCAGCTCTGGAATTTTTCGCATAGTTGGTAAAACAATCAGCCTACACTCCAACTTGCCTAAAATACTTCCTAAAATTTTACTTTTCAACGAAGCTCTAAATTAATAAGAAAATTTGTTCGGAATACATTTTTGAATAACAATAAGGTAAAATTGAAGGAAAAAAAATTGGCGCGCAAGAAACATTTTTCAGAAATTCAATTTTTTTAATTTAAATAAAAAAAGTTTTTTAAGTATTTCATTTTGTCACACTTGCAAGTATATACCTACAAAAATTCATAATTTTTGGTCAAAAAAATAAAAAACTTTTATAAAGCCCACCGTCCCCTTAAGGCAACAGGTAACCCCATTAAACCAGGTAACAAAATACTCTATGGACCGTATATTACAAATTATCACTAAAAATGTGTTAAAAAAATGAAAAATATAGTTCAACCCCCCCCCCCTTCCCCCTCCACTCTTCGCGTAAAAATTCCCCTCCCAATTTTTCTGTAAGTTCGATTGCGTTAAGAAATGTTTCTGCTCCCATCTGCTAAATTGTTCATAGTCCAAACACGTTCTTTTAATTTATTTTTAGCAGAATTTTCTGTATTGCTATACAAAAAGTAAACACCCTCTAAGACCTCCTGCACACACTCTAAGACCTCCGAGATGTGGGACTCCAATAGCTTCTAATACTCTACAGGGTCCCTGCTCTTCTGCACTCACTATTATCATCAAAATTTTTCTCGAAGGATTTCGTAGTGTTTCCCCGTCATTATGAGCAAACCCTATGTGAGATAATAGCCGGATTACTTGGGCACCTATAACCGTTCTCTATAATTGGCGAGAACCCTCCTACATTGCAATAGATGAGAATTAAAGACTCAAAGATTATCTCATGTATTCTTTCAGAAGGTTAGCCTTAGTTAAATATTTTCATAACTTTCTTAATTGGCGATCCGTCTTAGAACTTACGATTTAGAACTGTGGTATTAAAACCAGGGGCGCACACAGGGTCTTTGGCTGGGGGGGGGGGGGTCCAACTTTTAGGGATGTTCCAGATTGTCAAAAATCAGTCATGAAAGAGCTCGTTTTCATTAGATGGAATTCATCAAAACTCGTCCCATGCAGTTCCCTAAGAATTCACTACACAGTACAACAGGAAGGAAAGTAATAGTTGTTCAGTTTTGAGAACAAGATGGCGTTTAATGTTCGTTTTTGAAAATTGAGGAAAACGAGAAAAACATTTCTTTTTTTATTTATTAGAACTGAAACTATTGCTACCTTTTTTTTGAATTATCTTATTTACTATAGATGTAGGATAATAATCAATCGAAAAAAAAAATCCAATCCGATAGGGAGGGGGTCTGGACCCCCTGCCCCCTCCCCTTGTGTGCGCCACTGATTAAAACTTTAACAAATGGATATTTTGTTTTCGAATCAAATAATATTTTTTTAAACGATGCAGACTTTTTTTTTTTTTTTTTTTTTTTTTTTTTTGAGAATCATTTGATGTGAGCGGGGTGCTCTGTCACCCAGGGCATCCTCACCTGGTTACGTGCCTGTGTGATATTTCGGAGGTCCTTGGCTCTTCATCATAACTCCACTTGTTCCGACAGCTCGATCCGATACACATAAAAAAGACATAAAATTAAAAACCAGAAAAGAGGCACTACAACAAAGAAACACAAAAATAGAGGAAGAGGAAGAATTAAAAGTTGAGAAGAATAAAGACGCATGTGGTTATCTGAGAGGTTATGCGAATTACCAGACAACTTGTTTAGAATTAAAGTTCATAAGTTCTCATAGATGGCACCATCAAAGTCAGAACGCGATTCTCTGTGGTTACAAAATTCTTGAATTTTCGAATTTATTTTTAAAGGCTTTTAAGTCAGGTTCTGAGTTTTAGACTCAATCGAGGTCATCTACCTTATTGTGTTTTATTAACCCTTTAACGCGCAGTGTTCCCGCTCTGGGAACACCAAACTCTGACGTTTTGACTGTTGCCAGTCCAGGGCCGTAACCAGAATGAAATGTTAGGTAGGGCTTAGAATCTAGCTCGGGGGGGCCTGACCAAATATAAGTATTAGTAATCGAATGGAGAGACTGTTTTTCAGTTTGTGTATTTTTTTCTAGAGTATGTGTTTCACAAAACACAGTATTTTAAAAATATTTAACATTCATTATGTTAATAACTTTTTCATTGAGATTCCATGAAAAATATTCAAATGATATTTTGAGTGAATGCAGTACTGGATATCGGTTAGAGTAATTTTTTGTGCAAGAATAAGTTATAAGGTATAGTTACTAATTAATTGTACCTTTTGTAGTCCATTAAATGCTACCCAATTAAAGAAGATCAGTAAAATAAATATAACTATCAAACTTTGGAATGAAAATTTACTGAAAATTGCATTTATTTTTCGTTTTAAATATCTAAATAAAGCAAAATATAAATATTATACAAGGTGATCAGTTTAAAAGATTACCCGTTTGTTTTTCTTTTTACCCTTTAATCTGAAGGATGTGTGAACTATTCTAACACAAAAGTATAATTGTCTTAATCTTGTTTAAGTGTTTACGTGTGGGGACCCTTTCCAACACTGTTAGACTGTTACAACTTTATGTGTCAGGTAAAAACGGTGAACAAAAATGGAGACTTACCTGCTACTTAATCCTGCGATGATTTTATTTTTGGAAAACAATTTAATTCAAATTTTTTTACATTATCATCCCTTACACCAAATGTTAAAAATGTTCGCCACCATTTTGAATGTAAACATGAACACGCTAAAAGTTTTAAGTTTTTACTACCCCTCAAAATCGTTGCCCTGGGAAACAGACTTAAAAGAAGAGCGGCAGTTTTGTATTCTGGGAAAAATCCAAAATCCGGTGCTATATGCAACTAAGAGCAGCAAAATAATTAACTGTATTTATAGAAATCTAATCATTGTGATGAGAAATCTCCCCCCTCCCAAACGAGGGATATTTTTAATGATGTGAAATTTACAGATCGTTAAAAACCATTCGTTTCTAAACTTTCGTATTTATCAGTAAATTTACAAAAATTTTTGAAAATCTTAGGGGGGGGCTGAAAGCCTGTTAGGTAGGGCTCAGCCCCCATAGCCCCCCCCCTCTGGTTACGGCCCTGTGCCAGTCACGAAGAATAGATTTGATTTCTATAAAAATAATTGCGGGTGACATAGCTCCACGAGAATCCTTTACTTTTTAGCACGTCCTTTCCCGTCAAAAAATGGTCACGATTATTTTTAACAGCACTGACATCTGCTGAAAAATGGAAGAATGAGAGAACAGCTGGATAGATTGCCCAATGTTGAAAAAAGGGCAGCCGTTGCCATCGCTCGACTTAACTACCAGCAAGATGGCGGACGATCGAAACGTTCATCGCGTGCCACAGATCTAGAGACCCTTTTTTTGACGCAGCTGGCTGTGCCGCACAGCCAGCTGTCGTCAAAAAAGGGTCTCTAGATATGTGGCACGCGATGAACGTTTCGATCGTCCGCCATCTTGCTGGTAGTTAAGTCGAGCGATGGCAACAGCAACCCATTTTTTCAGCATTGGGAAAGGGTTGCGCCTCAAAGGGTTAACATAATCTTTGCAACTCTGTGAAAATTAGCCCTTTTGCGGGCGTTTAAATTTGGACATGCTTGTTGTACTGGTCGGGATTAATTTCCGCTGAACGAGCAGTGATACACAATATGCAAGATTATGAAAAATAAACGAGATTTTTAAATTCTTATGAGAATTCTAGATGCGTGTTTACACAACAACACGCAGAATGGGTACCTGTCACAGAGAGGGGATAGGTTTCGTCGAAAATTTCTAAAAGATTAGGATGGTCCCTTGCTGTGGTGGCTGAGCAGTCTTACGACCTTCGCCCAGAACGGTAAAACAGCTTTGGTGGTGGCTGAAAGTAGACATACGAAAGCAAAGGGTTAATGATAAATATTCCATAACTCCCAGAGAAATTTTAAGATACAGGGCAGAAATATTGCTGCATCCCCGCATCCCACTCCCCTCCTTCTCTCTTTCTTTCTTTCTTTCTTTTTTTGAATAGCAGAAGTCGTTGCAAATTATACCTTAAAATCTCTACAGGAGTTCAGATTTATAAACCTATTAATAAAATAGTTTTCATGAGAATGGAGAAACAAACAAGGGGCATAAGTTTAGTCTCAAGAAATATGAATTGAAGCAGCGGTTCTCAACCTTTTTAACGTCGCGCCCCCCTAAAAAAGGATAACTTACAGTGGCGCCCCCCTCACATTTTTCAGCATACATTTAGTTTTTTAAACTTTAACAATGAATATTTACAAAATAATGTTATCAGTAGAGTATGAATATTTTTTTGAGTAAAAATGAGAATAAATAAGATGAATTTTTTAAAAACACGCATCACTACTTGCTCTTTGGTTTTTCTTGCGCCCCCTCAGCAAACTCTCTGCGCCCCCCTTGGAGGTCGCGCCCCACAGGTTGAGAAACGCTGAATTGAAGTGTACTTACTTTTACTGTTTAACTATAAAGAATTTAGATTTAGGGTGAGTATTATAAATCCAATATCCTCCTGTTCAATGGCAACAATGATGAAGTTGAGCAGTAAAGAAAGTTTTTGTAGAGCTTATGTGATCGCACAGCTATAGTAACCAGCAAACATTACGTATGATAACCTGGATCGTAAAATTAAAATTAAAAACAAATCAGTATAGATCTCCAATGTAGTTTTATTTGAACATTATAAAGGACTAGCCTCGCCATCTTAATAAATCTTGTGTTCCTCATCAGCTTCCTTGGCACTGAAATATCTCAGATTCTGAATGGAATTTAAAATTAAGATGGTTACAAACAGTGGCGACCCTAAGGTAAGTGGCGCCCTCTGCTAACGTAAAAACGACGCCCTCTATTATGCTCTACTTAGTTTTTGAGTACGATATGACGCCCCTTCGAAGCCGGCACCCCGATGCAATGATTACCTTGCTTACTGCGTCGGGCCGCCCCTAGTTACAAAAATAAGACGGTTTAGTGATAAAAACCTACAAGAAGGTACAAATTATTTTCGTCCTACATTAATTCTAAAGAGCTTCTAGATGTATCGACCGTTATTAAAAAACGGAAAGGAAAAAAGAAAATAAGAAAATCTGAAACACTTTCAGATTTTAAATACACCCTAAAGTGCTATATATTAAAAGCGTATCATATCTATGCGTCTTCCCTATTATCTTTCCTTATTCCATTAAGTTGGAAAGTGTAGCATTATTCACGAGTGTGATTAAACAAAATTAAAATTGATATTTCTTACATCCTTTTTCTGGATGTAATACATAAGAAATAGAAGAGAGAGAAGACGCGCAGACGAATGCATAATTCGAACTGAATGAAAGTTTCAAAAACTTATTTTTTGTTTGTTTGTTTGTGTAACATGTATTTCGGATTTGTGTGCTTGGCCCGTAACTCGCTTATAAATCCACGTCAGAAGGAAAAACTTATTCAGGTGATTTTATTTATTAAACTAGGGGCCAAGGCACCCAGACTCGCTACGCTCGCTTTTCGTATGAGGCATTCGGCCCCTAATAAGGCTTATTCGTAAAAAAAGACATAATTTCAACAGACAAAACCCGAAGATTGGATCAGATAGAATGTTACTGAGCTACACATTGCTTGGTTCTTTCCATGTTCATTAGTACATAAAAATTTAAACTTCACACTACAGTAGACCCCCTCCCCCTCATAACACGGAAGATATTTTGTTATGGGAATCCGTGTTGTACGGGCCCTGAGCTATTCTCCACTTGGAGTGCGGATCCCGCTTATAATCGCTGGAAAAATTATTTGCACTCCTCAGAAACACAATGATATTTAATGTTGCCATTCAAAAGTTATATTAATTAGGAACTAAAGCGTAATAAAATCAGAAGATCTGTTTCAGCTGTATTTTTAATAATGTAAAACCTATTGGACACCTTGCGAATTTGCCACCCATGGCGATTTTTCATTATTTGGCGACTTGCGTACATGTAAAATTAATAAAAGCTACTGAACAGATAGGATAGCTTGCCACCAATGGCGACTTTTCATTATTTGGCGATTTACACATGCTCACAACCTATAATTACTGTTCATTTAAGATTACCCGAAAACCGTTATCCATATTTTCATTTACATAATCGTTTGCAGATTGGCGTACTTAGCACCACGAATTATATCATCTCGTCGAGCTAGCAAATATCCAAAGTGTAGTATAACTGCTATAATGGCATAGTTAACGCCGCCAAATATTTTTACTGGTAGCAAATAATCCAGCTGGACCGAACCGGCTTTAAAATAATCTGCATTTTAATTATTTTTCATTTTCAAGATATTAGTTATTCTGTTTTGGAAAAACGAATAATCGCTAATTCTAAACTCCTGTTGTCTTAGCGAACTTACTATTTGAAAATTGTCAACTTTGTGTAACACATTTTGAGTTACTTATTTCATATAGTTTTTATTTTGGCGTAAAATGGGCGTAATTCTAACTCATGTTTGTAAATTTCACGCGATTCTAGATACTTGGAAACGCTTTGTTGCAAAGGAATGAGTGATTTTATGCCAAATCTGACAACCATTCTGTTTATTTTTTCAGTTTTTTATTAATATCTTCTAAAATAATTCGATTTTCGAAATTTAAGTCAGCTTAGCAGGTTCCTCGGAATTTTTCGAATCTGTGGGCACCTTAGTCGAAACTCAAATCCCCACGGCTTAGGAGAAGATAGGCGAACAAGCTTTTGACAGCGGCGACGACAGTGGCCCTTATTTTTTTTAGAATAGAGAGAAACAGCGTTTTGTATAAGTCTGCGCCATCTATCGACGGCTTTGTAAAAAAAAATCAATCGTACTCTTTTTTTTTTGGATAAAAGATAGTTTTTTTGTATATTATAGGAACATTGTTTTTTCGCGAGATAAAAAGTAGCCTGTTTATTAATCCAAGACTTTAACTATCTTTATTCCAAATTTCATGCAAATCCGTCAAACCGTTTCAGTGTGAAAGAGTAACAAACATACGTATACAAGCATTGACATTTATAATATTAGTAGAATTATTATAGCGGTGGCTTGTAGCTGAAAAAACATGCGTGACTTTACAGGTTACAGACAAAAGCGATGAGCCATTGAAAAAGTGTGATAACTCAGAAAGCCAATTTGGCGAGAAAGAAAGGTCACCAAATAAATCGCCAGATTAAAAAAAAAAAAAAAAAAAAAGAGTTGGCTGTTAGAGAAAACGCGCAATAGTTACAAAGTTTAAATGTGGGTCACACAAAGGATAAGGAAAGAGGAGTTATAACACAAAAATTACAGGGAACCCAGTGGAAAAGTAGAGATGAGACGGGTTCATTCCGAGTCAGAGTCCGAGCCAGGCTCGGGCTGTGTAATTCATGATTGGGTTCGGGCTCGGACGGGCTCAGGCTCGAGGGAAATTTCTCCTTTATTGAATATAGTCCTTGAATATAAAGAATTAGAAAGTGCGCTAAGAGTTTACTATTATATTTGTCTTTAATTTGCACAAACAGCAAAATTTATGATATTCCATCAATTAAGCAATTGAATTTTAATTATTATTTGCTGAAATTTCGGGATTGGCTTCGACTTAGATAAATCGGGCGGGCTCGAATTAAATGGCCTCGGGTTCGGGCTTTAAAAAATGAGCCCGAACTCATCTCAATAGGAAAGCACAAAGGAAGAGTATCCATTTACAAAACAGAATTAAAATAGCGTAGCGGATAGCGATGGGAATACAAAAATGGCAAAGGGATATTTCATTTAGAACAGGGAAAGGAATATCATAAATTAAAAATATGTGAACTGCATCACACTAACTACCCTGCTTGTCTGTCGTTAATGTTTTTTTTTTTTTTTTTTTTTTTTTTTTTTTTTTTTTAACGTAAAACGTTATTAGTACTGCTGTGGTTAAGCACATAATGATTAAGTAAAAAAACGATTAATTGAACCGTCAAATTACTTTACCATAATGACCAGTTGGCGCTTTTTATGGGTGTGCAAGTTGTGCATCAACGTTCAATCAAAAATGAAAAAAAAATCTTCTATAATTAAATCAAATCGATTGCCAGAACTGTAAGGTTTTCCCCTTTTTCCTCAGTATGAGAAAAACACTAAAGTGTAACGCAGCAAAACACTCCACGACAAGCATTCCAAAAAAGCAAGGCGAGGGCGCATTGCAACTGCTGGACTTCGTTCCCTCTATGTTGATTGGAGAATGCGCTTCGAGCCTTCCACTTTCAGTTTACGCGAACCAAGGCATTGTTTCTAATTTCAACATCTTCAGTTTTGGCATTAGGGCAGTTGACTGCATCTTGTTGTTTTGTCCCCCACAAAAGTTGATACTCTCTTCTTGGGTCCTGGAGGTATTTCCCCGTTGATTTCTCACTTGTAAAGGATGACCTATACCAAAAGTGATGAGAATACTGAATAGTCAACAAGCACTCTTAATGGATTCTTCTGCTAAATGTAGGGATAGATACGAGACGAGACAGCGATTTACAGCTTTTATTCGAGAAGAGACAAACACTTTTAACATTACGATACAGTGATTTTGCGAGACGAGACGAAGATTTTAAGCTGTTTTGCGAGACGCTAAACGTCTATTTTTCGTCTCGTGTCCATCCCTAGCTAAAGGCCATCGTTTGAAGTTAAACGTTTCTCATCTCTTTCCGCAACTCTGAGCTGTGGTAGTCCAATTGGCAAGGTTTCAAACTCCGGATAAACAAATTCAAGCTCGAATACCGACTGATCAAAGACCGCTGTGTACATGTGGTGAATGTGCAAGTTAAGCATTTGGGATCGTATGTATTCTCGCTGGGTATGTCAGCACGTGTGGATCCGGAAATGCTTTTTTATGCCCTAGTGATGATCTAAAATGTGAAGAACAGCGAACCTCCAAGCTTAAGTCCTAAAGCAAGTCAAATTTAGCTAGGCTGTCAATCTTCGGCAACAGAGCGAAATAGTATATGAACCTCTACTTTTTACTTCAAAGTCGGACGGATTCAATTTCAAGCATGGAATGCATCTAATTTTTCAGCCACTCAGTGTGTGTATTAACGCTGTATACCTCAATAATTGGAGTTTTAAATGTTTCCTGAAATGTCCAGAAATATTTTAAACATGCTGAAATTTAATTCATTTGACAGTTGTGTAATTCATGTAAAAGATTATTAACTAAAACATGTTCACAGTACATATCAACGAAATGGCTATTTTTATTTTTGTATCTCTCAAAAATGTATCGGTAGCATAAAGTGTTTTCGAAATGTTTGTGAACAGTTTAAGCTGAGAGCTTAAAAAAATTATTAATATTCTTGTAGGATTGACCTGCAAAAAATACTATAAGTGCTGCAATAACCAATAGTGCGACGACTAAAGAACAACGTGTTAAATATCACTGGGGAAAAAAAAAAAAAATTATGCTCACGTTTTTTTTATTATTTTTTGTTTTACAGAAAAGTCATTGCGATATTTTTCTAGCATACTATGATTGATTTATATATTTTTATTTGGTATGTTGCAGATGTGAAACACGGTAACATAAAGAGTTAAGTTGAATTTTTGTCAAAATATCATTAAAAGTTTTTCATTCTGTATCTGTTCGAGTGACTATACTTTTAACTTCTTAAATTATCATCAGTGATTTTCTGTCAGAAAAGATTTTAAATTCGATTTATGCATTTTATTTTCTATTTATTTATTTAAGTGCAAGAACTTTTGAATAAATTAAGCCCATTCCCCTAGGAAAATTATCAGGTTTTGAATTTACTAAACTATTTTGAAGATCTCATCCCCTTCCAAAAAAATTTCCTGGCATCACCCGTGTGGGTCACACTATGTATTTAATAAATTTTAATTGAATTCGTTGATTGAAAACCTATCGGACTAGCAAATTGTACACAGAAAAAATACATTTTGATTTAGACAACAAAACTGCATTAACTCTTTTTACAATGAAATAATACTCTGAGAGAAATTGATTGAGTTATGCAAATAGTCAGAAATCCCCCACTAGGAAAAAAAAAAAAATAATCCGCATAATAAAGAGACGGGGTGAAAATAAATGGTTAGATTATTATTAAATTATGCAAAAATCCACTTTAAGACAATTAGAAATATGAATTGAAAAGAAATCGCCAAACCAGTAATTTGAAAAACTTTTTTATAACTCCCCCCCCCCTTTTTTTTTATCTTCGCTTTCGCTCATAGCTTTCAACGATGTTTCTTTAATCAGTAACCCGAAAGGGTGTAAAATGCGAGAAAGAATTGTTTAAAAAAAAATCATTCTTTTTTTTTTTCCTCCCTAAGCGTGCCTCGACACAATGAGAGCAAAAGAGGATGCGAAAAGGCCGAAGGGATATGTAAATAACGCACACGTCCCCCCCCCCCCTCTTTCGAATGAAATCAGTCGATTCGAACGTAGCCCCGACCTTTCCGCCGTCCGCTTAATTACTGCTCGAGTTTTCTTGCATCCACTTAATTAAAGCGATAATTAAGTTATTTAGTAATGGCGGCCCCCCTCTTGTTTGCTTGTTCCAGAAGAGCCGAAAAGAAAGAAAAACGAGAGGGAAAATTGTGTGTTAACAGCGTGTTGTTCTTACGAAACAGTTAATAAGACAACGCGGAAGAATTCTTTATTTTATTATTTTTTTTCCCCTTTTAGCCTGCTTTCCACTCGGATTTCTATAAATTTATAATGATCTCTATTCATTATGGTCTCCTCTAATTACTTGGAACTTGGTCTGGACGGAATGGGCTCAGTTTATTTTGATTCGTGGATGTCAGAAGTTCACGGCCTGGCAGTGTTTGTTCTTTATGAGATCTGCTTACTTTGTGTATTTGAAGGCAAGTTCGAGGAACGATGTTCATTGATCAAGCCAATTACACCACAAATTCAAATGCCTTCAATAAAGAAATCTTCTCTCAACGATTCTGTCGGGACAGAAGAGTCAACCATACTTATGTGGCACAAATATGATTGACTTTTTGCAATTAATTTATGACAGTCTGATGTGATTGATCTCTGTAGTTTCCTCTAATTGCGTGGAAGGCCTGGATGGAATGGGCTCAGTTCATTTTGATTCAGTGTTAGAGGCAGTTTCGTGGATATCGGAAGTCTACGGCTTGGTATCCAGTTTGTTCTTTTTGAGATCTGTTTACTTTGTGCATTTGAGAACCAGTAAGAGGAAAGACATTCATTGATCAAGCAAATTACGTCCCAAATTCAAGTATTTCTAAGAAAAAAATGTTCTCTGAGCGATGCTATTGAAACAGAAAAGCCAATCATATTTATGTGGCACAAATATGATTGACTTTTTGCAATTAATTTATGACAGTCTGATGTGATCTCTATAGTCTCCTCTAATTACGTGGAACTTGGTCTGGATGGAATGGGTTTAGTTTATTTTGATTCGTGGATGTCAGAAGTTCACTGCCTGGCAGTGTTTGTTCTTTATGAGATCTGTTTACGTTGTGTATTTGAAGGCAAGTTCGAAGAAAGATGTTCATTGATCAAGCCAATTACACCACAAATTCAAATGCCTTCAATAAAGAAATCTTCTCTCCACGATGCTGTCGGGAGAGAAAAGTCAATCATACTTATGTGGCACACATATGATTGACCTTTTGCAATTAATTTATGACAGTCTGATGTGATCTCTGTAGTTTCCTCTAATTCCGTGGAATGCCTGTATGGAATGGGTTCAGTTCATTTTCATTCGGGCTTAGAGGCAGTTCCGTGGATATCGGAAGTCCATGGCTTGGTGTCCAGTTTGTTCTTTTTGAGATCTGTTTACTTGGTGTATTTGAGAACCAGTAAGAGGAAAGACATTCATCGATCAAGCCAATTACATCACAAATTCAAGTATTTCTAATAAAAAAAATGTTCTCTAAACGCTGCTATTGAAACAGAAAAGTCAATCATATTCATGTAGCACAAATATGATTGACTTTTTGCAGTTAATTTATGACCGTCTGATGTGAACTTTATTCATTATGGTCTCCTCTAAATACGTGGAACTCAGCAAGGATGGTATAGGCTCAGTTTATTTTTATTCGGTCTTCGAGTTAGTTTCGTGTATATCAGAAGTTCACGGCCTAGGAGTGTTTGTTCTTTTTGAGATCTGTTTACTTTGTGTATTTGAGGGCAAGTTCGAAGAAAGACATTGATTAAACAAGCCAATTATTCCACAAATTCAAGTATTTCTAATTAAAAGAAATTGTCTGAACGATGCTATCGACACTAGTCAATCAAATTTATGTGGCATAAATATGATTGACTCTTTGCATTTAATTATGACAGTCAACTTATGGCGTATGACAAACACGCTATCAAGAGTTGATGCTCGGGATATCCAATTCATTAAACAGACTTTTGGATTGTTTGGAAAGTAATTTCGTTTTTTCTCAACAGAGGATTGAATTGTATCTTTTTCACAGCCAACTTCATACTTAAGCCGCATAATTATACAGGTTGTGTCACAATTCCCTCCCGGTTTTGGAAGGCTTATAAAAAATATATTACCAATACATCAACAAAGTTGACTTTATTGGAGAAAGACATGTTGCAAGTTTTGCTTCATAAATGTTCAATATGTGAACCTTTCGTGATGCGGCAGATATCAAATCTAAAATCCAATTCTTCCCTCCCACACTCGCTTTAACAAGTCGCGATCAATGGTAGCGAATGCGATTATGGTCCTTTCGTGTAAATCTTTTAAATCATGAGGCTCAGAGGGCACGAACACACGATCTTTTATCTAACCCCATAAAAAAATAGTATGGTGTTAGGTCCGGAGAGCAAGGTGTTCACGGAAGAAGGCGATTGTCGTGGTAGAACCTCGACCAATCCAACGACGAGGAAACTCGTTATTTGTGAAACAAAATTTGTAATGTTTCTTTCTCCAGTAAAGTCAATTTTGTTGCTGTATTGGTTAAATATTATTTTTCATAAGCCTTCCAAAGCCGGGAGGGAATTGTGACACACCCTATATATTTTGATAGCTGATAAAGTAAAGCTTGCTCGTGCAAAAGTTCGATTGATTTTACGCGATAGTTTTTGGTTCGTGCCTTTTCATACATAGACAGTGAAAAGCAACATTTCCGGAATACTTTATTTTTTTACTATCGAAAAGGTAAAAATACTGAAGCAGGAAAAAAAAATCTGAAGTGTATGGAGTGCCAGAAGCCAAAACTGGTTGGTTCGCAAAATTTCGATCTGGGAATTTTGATGTTGAAGGTGCATCACGTTCTGGAAGGCGAGTTGAATCTGATGAAGATACAATAAAAGCATTAATTGATGCAAACCGGTGAATAACAATTCGTGAGATCGCTGAGAGATTAAATTTATCGGATTCGATATGTTCATGTACCGTTCATGATCATTTGAAACGCCTAAGTTCAATCTCCCTCAAAGCTCGACACATGGGTTCCTCATGTTCTTAAAAAAAGAAATTAATTTCCGATCTACACAATGGAATGCCAAAAGCAGTCGCTCTTCAAGTCATTTGTTTCGAATCCTGCAACATTTTTTTAATCACATCCTTCATACTTCTAAAAATTTTTACTGATCTCTTATTCACTATAGTCCAATCTAATTAGGGAGAAAAAAGTTACTTGCTCATCAGTTCATTTTAGGGCTGGACCCGAGGCGAGACAGAGATTTACAGCTTTTTTTGCGAGAGGAAACAAAGCTTTTAGGTTGTTTTGCGAGACGCCAATTTTCCGTCCCGCGTCCATTCCTATAGTTCATTTTGATTCGGACATCAAGGTAGTTTCGTGGATGTCGGAAGTTCATAGTCTGATGGCGCATTTTCTTTTAAGATCTATTTATTGTGTGTGTTAGAGCAGATTACAGCACAGAATCGAGCATTTCCAATAAAGAAATCTTCTCTGAACTATGCTATGGGTACAGAAAAGTCAATCACATATATGTGGCTTACCCTTTTAACGAGCAGTGTTCCTGCTCTGGGAACACAGAACTCTGACGTTTTGACTGTTGCCAGTCACGAAGAATAAATTTGATTTCTATAAAAATAGATGCGGGTGACATAGCTCCACGAGAATCCTTTACTTTTTAGTACGTCATTTCCCGTTAAAAAATGGTCACGATTATTTTTAACAGCACTGCTGAAAAATGGAAGAATGCGAGAACAGCTGGATAGATTGCCCAATGCTGAAAAAAAGGGCTGGGAAAGGGTTGCGCCTCAAGGGTTAAGTCAAATAAGATCTGTTTATATCAATTAATTTATGACAGCCAACTTATGCAATATGACAAATATACCAACGCCCCACCATGGCCGAGTGGATAAGACACTGAAAGTGGTAGATGGCTGAAGCGTGGAGGTCCCACGTTCGGGTCCACCGCGGCTGTCGATCTATAACTGAGTTTTGGGCGGTTTTCTCCAGCTGCAACGTCAGTACACGTTAGAAACCTTTAAAAAGACTTGCGCTCAAGGCACTGTCTTTCCCTTAGGAAGATGTCCTCGTGTAGTCTTGCCGTAATACAGAACACATAGCAAATATACAGTCAAAAGTTGGAATTCGGGCTATCTAATTTATTAAATAGCGCGTGATCCCGTGATTAAATAGCCAGTGATGAAAATACAAAAAGGGATCCATTTTAAACACATGTGTTTTTAAAAGCCACACATGTTTTTAATCATTTCACTTGAATTTCCATAAATCTATAATCTTTATTCCTTATAGTCTCCGCCAGTTACGCAGAATTTTTACCACTGGTAAAATAATTCCCAAAATTCTCATTTTCATCCACGTAAATTTTGTTGCGAAAACCTCCCAAGAATAGTCCTCTTCTCTGTAGTTCTAAACGTCTGCTGGAAATCAAATGCTGAAAATTTCAGATTTTGTTTCCCTGCTGTTGGACGTATCCCCTCCCCCCTAGAATCTAGCATAAAGCAGTAAGTAGCTCAAGAAGCAAACGGCTACAAAGAACCACAAAGCAAAGTGGGGTTTATTCTTTTTCTAAAAAATCTTAGGTTAACTATTCTGATGCGGATGTTAACGTTAGGAGTGTTGTTGTTGTTGTTTCTTATGTCCTCTAACAATCGCGAAGCGTTGCCAGATCATCTATATAGGACGGTGGTGGGCGAAAGGGCAGCTTCCACTTTAATGAACCCCAGAGGGAGGAAATCCGACTTAGCTCAGTGTCTCCTAATTTTGTACCAATTCCAGATGAAAGATCCAGCACCTGAAATTGGCAGCCCCAGAGGTATCGTCTGAACATGGAGGACATTGCAGCCGCGAACAGATTTTACGTGTACCAGCTCCCATCAGTGTACACGGTGTTTCAGAATTTCCAGGTAAGAAAGATTGGAACCCTCCCGAAGCACTGCCAAGGCGGTGCTGCTTCACTTTCCAAGTTCTTATGGCAACGGAGCTTAACGACTAAGCCCCTGCGGGACACGTTAGGAGTGAAACAATTTGTCTTTTTTTGGAAATTCTGCTCCAATCGAATAAACTTCAATTACGAGTGTTAGAAAAATGGCCGCTTCCGCTAGCACTTCAGCTAGTTACGACATAATATAAACATTATTTTTTTATGTGACGTGATGGCTTAGTCCATTTTCGCACAAAGAACGAACTAATTTATTCGCAGATGAAAGATAAGAGATTCTAAATGTGAAAACAAGAGTTCACATATCTTAAAGATAATCTGTTAAATTCATTTAAAAAGAGACTGCCTTTTTTAAAAAAGTAGAGAATTGCTGATATGCATTGAAAAATCTTGATTACTTGAATATCTACAGCTTTATTTTCCTAGCTGATTGCTCTTTTAGCAGAATAGCTTAAGGTTGTCAGATGGCTTTTTGCCCAGAATTTCGCAAATGAAGTTTTAATAGGGAGCAGGTTCAAAGTTTATTTTAGACCGCTTATTTTGACGTTTCTTTGTCAGAATGGTAATAAAAGAGCGTGAAAATACTTTTTTTTGTTTGTTCTATATTCTCTTATTTTCTCATTTGCAAAATATTGTAAAACTAGTTTTTGATTGTCCATCTCTGTGTTACAGCAGGGTTATAGAAAACCCTTTAAGCCTATTATTTCACTTCCCTTTCTTTTACGATGTGCATGAATGATTTTGAATAATGGGAATTAATAATATCATAACTAATATTATAAATGCGAAAGTGAGTTTGTATGTTTGTATGTTTATTTGTTTGTTTGCTACGCTTTCACGCCTAAACCGCTGAATCGATTATGATGAATTTTGGTACAGAGATAGATGGGATCCTGGAGACGGCTACAGGCTACTTAGAATTTTAATTCTTTAAATTGCTCTTTTAATTATTAATTAAAAACTGTTTTTTACGTTGCCATGCTTGGAGAGTTTCGCCCGTATAAACGTTGCCCGCCCATGTTTTGAAAAAACGCCCATGTTTTGAACTAACAGAAGTACTACTACTTCAATGAAGAATCGCGTGCATTTGAAAAGCATGAAATACCACTGAAATTATGCCAGTTTTACGCCAAATCTATCTATCTATAATAATAAAAATGAATGTTCTCCAGACAAATCTACAGTACGCAGAGCTTTAAAAAATTGAGCATATGAATTCGATAATGCGCACCTGAGGATCAGAATTTTGAAATTTTAATTACTTTTTTAACTATTAATTAAAAACCGTTTTTAGGTGGTAATGATTGGCGCACAAAGTGATATATGCTTCTCTACTTATTATAAAAGAAGGTGTCTGTGTATCTGTGTGTGTGTCTGTCGGCAGCGTTACGGACAAACGGTTATACCTAGAAACACCAAATTTGGTACTCGGGAAGATCTATACATGTAGTTGTGCACCTCGAAGCGATTTTTTTCAAAATTCGACCTAGAATTTTTTTAATTTTATGTTTTATGCGATTTTTGGCGTTTTTTCTCACCTAATTCGTAATAACGTCGGAAATTACGTTCGCAGCAAAACGGCAGTTGTATCATCGGATAGAGGAGAAAATTTTCTTTTAAAAATAGTTTGTTCTGAATACGTAACATGATTTACTGAAGTTTAGGAGTTTTTTTTACTAAGTATATGTTTTGACGAATTTTTCGTAAAATAATTTTAAAACTGTCGCATCTTGAATTCTATCCGTCATAACTTTTTGATATTATCACAAATGGTGAAACATTTTTTTCTCCCTCTTTTAATATGAAAACAAAAAAATTATGTCAATTAGATGATTTTTTACGAATTTTAATGCAACCTAATGTTTAGAATTTAATAGCATCAACGCGATCTTACGCCATTCATTACATTGCGATCATGGCACGAGAATTTATGTTGGGTTGCTGCCACAAAAAGGATTAGAAAAAAGGTTTTTCTTACAACCAATGGAGTTTTCAAGATAGGATATCGGAATTTCAATTCGCAAGTGAGGATCTATGACGTCAAATGCTTTACGATACCTAAAAATTACGCCACAATTTTATCCCTGCTCTTTTTTTTTTTTTTAACACAAGGAGGCGATATTTTGATTAAAACTTACTTTAGAAATAAACTGAGAAATTCATGATTATCCGCTCTTATATTAAACGAGGAATGTTTGTGTGTGTGTGGGTGTGTGTGTATGTCCGAACGATCTCGAAAACTGCTCTAAGGATTCTTTTTAAATTTCGTACCTGGGGGTTTTTTGGGCCCCTGAAACCATTGAGCTAGGTCAATTGATTGAAAAAACTCTAAAACGCTCGAAATTTAAAATTTAAAATTTTTGGACGGTAGCGCCATCTATTGAGCGTTTGAAAAACACACTTGATGCAATCTTCTTAAAAGGGACGCTCAAATAAGTTTGGGGCGCATTAAAAAATACACGCCATCGATATATAATAGTAAAAATTAATTTCGCAAAGAAATAAAATAAATGGAACTTGATATTTAGTACACAGACAAATAAATATTTTAGTAACTAGATATGTTACACCATTCAGCTACATAAATTTGTTTAGAATTAAAAAGTTATTTTTATTTCAAAATATCGTCCCGGTAACCAGCGAAAGAAAAAGAGAAAAGAGTCTTCATTGCCATCCCCGCAAGCATCTTGATGTAATATACGTAAAAATTTTAATTATTCTTAATTCATTGTTATTAATACAAAACTATTCGTAAATCTTATGTGAAAAATTGCCTGAATTTATTACAATTATCCTTTTGTAACTAACGTAAAGCTAAATGTATTTTCGCGTATATACTAAAACAATAAATATTTTTCATGTATTTTATTGATCCATATGATGCGAATTTCAAAAGTGCATAAAAGTTTCAGCTTAGCCGAATAATTTAAATGAAAATGACACCCTTTTCACTCATTCACAGTAAGAAAAAAGATTCTGTGACGTAACATGAAAATTCCATTTTTTTTTTTTAAATAACGGCACTACGTTGAATTCTATTTTAACTGCCTTATTCCGCCAAGTTGACGATAAATATTTAAATGTAGTTACCCTGACGATTTTTTTTTTTTTTTTTTTTTTTAAATGGGTCAACCGTTTATAATGAAACGATGTTCGAAACTCCGATGAAAAAAAATGATACGATCGATTCCTAAATTGGGCTCGCAGCCGATATTCAAATTAATTTTGCAGATGATCAGCCATCAGTTTAGTTTTCATTCACTGCAGTTGATGATTTCAACTCATTTATGTTATCATCGTATGGACAACCTTTGAAAAGTTGCGGGCAGAACTTTACGATAGTAGCGAACTCCTGGGCCTGACTTCAGGATGTTAGCGAAATCGCGGGCCGTATAATTCAGATTTATATGGAAGTTTGAATGTTTTATATAGGTTTTGACTTGTTCTGCGGACTTGTCCAAAATCCATGGGGGGGGCCCATCCGGCCGCAGGCTGGGAGTTGCCCATATGTGGAAGCAGTAAATTGGGAACCTGAAATCTGGTTACTAAGATTTTTTCTAATAAATTTTCAATTCTTATTTAGACGTGGATTAGACTGTGTTGTTTTGTGTTGTGTACTATCATTAAACTAAAGGATAAAGCCCTTTGTGGAGACAATTACAGCGGACGATAGAATGTCTACACTCAGAATATTTAATATTTACCCACTTAAAATCAAATAACTTCATATTCAATTTTTATTATACATCGAAATTCGAATTGTATAATCTGCAGAAACATTTCGTATTCGAAACATTTCGTTTGGTATCAACATCCTCTCCTATATCCATGCTTAATGCATAGAAAACCGTTTTATTTTTGAAAAAAAGTTAAACTGAGTAGTAATTTAGAAAAGCTATCTTAAGCGAATTGGAATCGTAATTTTTCCTCCAAAGCCTGATAACCGTGACTTCAATGTAACGTCAATGTCACTTGCAATTATCAGATTTTTTCTTTCTTTTTTTTCTTTCTTCTTTTTCCTTTTTTTTCTTTTTTTTTTACATAATTATGATAATTTTCAGGCTGATCGCACCAACGAACCGTGTAAATTTTAAGTTATTAGACAATACATTTTTAATCAGTTTGGATTAATGATGGTAAAAGTTTTATTTTGAGTGGTTGAACTTGAATTGTGACAGAGTCAGGGATCAGCGTAACTATATAGGAGCGATGTATTTTTGATTTATTCAAGGTTAGAAGTCCATTTTCTTCAGTCCATCCGTTTGTTTTATTATTGTCAACGTTTAAGTAGTTGTTAGAGTTATTATAAAAGAATATTTTTGATCTATTCTGTTTTTGATTTCATGATTTCGAAGTGTCCTTTTGTACTAATAATTTAAATTGCGTTACACTTTTTATTTTCTTAAGCGTGAGTTTATAAAAGAAAATTATGTTTAAAGCATATTTATGCAAGACTATACTTTTATAGCATCTATATTTATGTAATGCTATATGGCTAATGTATTCTATATGGCTAATAATCTACAAAGCTGCCACAAATGTGGATACTTACTATCATAGTTTAAAACTTTTTAACATGGATTGCATTCACCCTGGAGCTTTGCATTTTTCTGAAGAGTAAAAACAAAAATTAACCGAAACCATTTTGGGGACTGTAAGATTGATGTAGGACATTCCGAATTTCCTAATGAATTGGTGTGGTTGTTTCTTCGAGGTCACCCACATTTCAAAGAATTCGAAATTTGAAAGCATACTTTACAATGGCTTTGTTCACAGTATATGACGAGTGAAACTATTAACGATTTTGGTGTGTACTGCTACGTTGCGAACAGTGTATTTTCGCAGACTTGATGGACTTGATGAATTTTTTTTGTAAACTCATTCATCTGACAGTTCAATCAACTCAAATTCTTGATTCTGAATTTGAACGTCCTCAATATGGACAGATATATTTCTGAAGTAATGAAGACGCTGTTAGTGAATGCATCGCCCAAGATCTTAGCTGATACCCTCGTTGATCTGCTACCAAAGGAAAAGAGGTACCTTACGTTAAACTACTTTTTGCTCAACTCTGATGGCACCGACCATCGAATATTTAGTATCCCTCTTCAAAACAAAGTATATGCCATTGTAACATTGAATGCCGACCGAAGCTTACCTGATAATGTATGGGTGATCCGACAGCGATGAAAATCTTTGGCAACCATGAAGATTATTGATACGTGCCAAGGCATTTACGTATTCATTATTTTACACTTAAGGAGTCTTTAGATTCTGAGCATGGCTCAGTAACCTGGTACTTATTATTATCAGTGGTATTTTAATCTGTTGCAATTAAAAATTCAAATGTGTTAAAATTAACGCAGCTTAATATGTTCATTTTAAAAGTTACAAAGTTTGTTTTAAAGCGCGATATATTAAAATTGTTCTATTTTTTTCCCCGCATTTAATTATGTCGCAGGCATATATATGCGAGTATAGTTTTATTTTAATGTTGGATTACGTTCCTCCATAGTGACCTATTCCTATATAAAGCAAAAAAGTTTTCAATGTCGTTGTAAATTTTAATATGATACCGTTTGAAAGCTACTGAGCGAAATATCAAATTAACTCCCTCAACCAACCTGGGTATCTTTTACGGCAGTTAAACAGTGACATCATTTAAAAAAAATGCGTGAAATTTGTAAACTCTGCAACTCTAACGTCCTGTCACAGCAATAGCGAATATAAATAGCGATTATTATCATTATTAGTGTCATTTTAATCCGTTGCTTATTTAAAAATGTTTATAGGTTTTCTAACATATGCATGTTGCGAGTATAGTTTTATTTTAACGTTGGATTACGTTCCTCCATAGGGGTACTTTTAAAGCAAAAAAATTTTTCAACGTCTTTGTAAGTTTTAATAGGATACCGTTTGAAAACTACGGTGCGAAAAATCTAAATTAACTCCATCAACCAACCGGGGTATCTTTTACGGCAGCTGAACTGTGACGTCATAAATAAAAAAAAAATGCGTGAAATTTGCAAACTCTTCAACTGCGTTCTGTCACAATTAAAGCGATTCTAAATAGCTCCTTGAGATTACACAGTTTGATGTTTTTCAGGAGACAGAACCATGGAGGATTTATAAGATATCGCTATATTGGATATATGGATATTTAAAACGGCACCGCTTGGATATTTTCCACCAAATTGAGATGAAATGTTTTGTGGTGCTAAATACGCAAATCTTACAAAACTATGCATAAATTAAATATATAGAGAGAGCTTCCTTAATGGCAACCATTATGTGAAGTGATAATTGTTTATGCTAATGCGTAAATTGCAAAGAATCACCATAGAATAAGAAGATCCCATTGGTACAAAATAATCTAAGCTGTTTCTTTTAATGTAGCCTTGAAGGAGAAGGAAGATAGATAGTATTGATATACGTAATAGTAATATTAGTAGATTTGTAAGGATAATATGAATAAATCACAATATACTACGTTAATAAATATTTCATAAAATTAAAAGTGTTCTGTTTATCCTTTTTCAAGGATTGTTTTACAGCCAACTGAACGATAAGTAATTCTAATTTGCGTTGATACATCCCGCAGTAATTTCGAGGACATTACTTAAACTTTTTTAAAAATTAAATTCTGTTTTGTCACACGCAGATATGATTTTAGTAAAATATTCGTTTCTTTCCGTATGAAGAGCGGGTGCGCAGCTATTTTAAAATAAACGGTTGTCCATTACATGTAGTGTCTGAGGTATTTATTACTACAACTTGAACCTAAAAAACAGTATGATGTAGAAATAACACATTTTGAAAGTCAGGAGTTCTCTTCAAACCGCTAAGCCATTTCTGATCGCGAATGATACTGACATAGTTTATTGAGTCATTAAATTGCAATGATGCCAGGTTAGTACTCATGATGCAAACTTTACATCAAGAGTCAAATAATTTTGTTTTTATTTTAGATTTCACACCACTAGAATTAATTGGGATTACACATGTTTGGAATATTTTCGTTTACTACCGTGCGAAGGACGGGCACTCAGCTAGTTTGAAATAAAGCAGAAATTCTATTTGCAGAATCGCGTGCATTTGAAAAACATGAAATGGCATAGAAATTACGTTTGTTGTCGCCAAATTAAAAAGTATAAGAAAGAAAAGTACAAATGTGTTTCTTAAAGTTTATAAATTTCCAAATCCTACCAATAATATAAATCATAGGTTCTCAAACTGTGTGCCGCGGCACCCTGGGGTTTTACGAGCGTACGCAGGAGTGCTGTGGAGATAATCGAAAAAAGTCTAAGTTCTGAGCCTGGGAGATTATAATAAAAAAATTTCATCTAAACCGGCATCCCACAGAAAAGGTTGGCCAAACCGATTACCAAGTGGGCGAAAACAAAATATATTTCAGACAAGAATTTATCGCTTTTTTTGTTCAAGACTAGAAGCGAAGAAAGTATTCCGTGATAAAATTAAAACTTTAAAATCATAAAGAAAATATACTAAAACTTTCTAGTGATGGCATCAAAGCTACGATCTTCTGCAAGTATTTGAAATTTAGTACTTTTGTATATTTTACTTTTCGTCCGATGTTCAAAGTCACTTTTCACACACAACCGATAGCTTTCGCATTGCTTGGAGATGCCCCCTCCTCTTTTTTAAAGAGCTATATAATTACATTCTCAGTAATTATTTCAGATGTTGAGCTTAATGTGCTGTTTCTCTTGTTATTTTATTTTCCTTTGATGCAGATTCTCAATCACGAGGAGCAAATCAAGAGGAGAAAGGAAAGTAAATTTCCTGAAACATCCCGAAACTTATTGATAAATATAAATTGAATTCCACCTGATGAGAGGTCCTCCGATGTTCAAGCATGCGAATAGATCATTGGATTCTTTGATTTCGGCTGATTTGCAAATTATCTAATACGTAATTTGACTAATTTCTTAAAAATAGTTTTTTTTATTCATAAAAGAGCAGAGTTTTTCCAAATGCCGATATGTAAGTAAATTAATTTTACATGCAGCGAGTGTTTATAAGTTTATATTTAATTTTGAATGAATAATTAACTAACTTTTCATGAGAAATTAATTTATCTTGTTTACTAATGTCATTAATCGACTTATCTTATAACTTCTCTCAGTTTGGAGGGTTGTGTATTTTCAGGAGGGAATCCACCCGAACTCAGAGACTGCCCAAGCAAATTTGGCGACCTAGGCGAAGGGTTTTCCAGCGCCTCTTTGAACAATTTTTTTTTTTTTTTTTTTTGCTACTAAGTAAAACATACAGAAGGGGCGGAACGAACTCCTTGGAAGAAAAAACCGCTGACCCTGAAATTGCTACTCTATTCCTTCCTTGACTAAGCAAAAGGAAGTTCCGCTCGGGCAAGACCGCCATTCTTAGTTACGCAAAGTACCGCGAGGTGGCTAACCAAAGTTTCTGTCATCCGGCCAAGTGCCAAACAGTGTTGCCAGAGGCAGTGGCGTAGGCAGAAATTTTTCATGGGGAGGGTTATGACTACTGCAACTCCCATATATGTATATGTGTGTGATAAAAGAGTGAAGAATATACATTTTGTATGGCAGAAGATTGGGGTTGTGACCCTCTATCCCGCCCTTGGCTACGCCCACTGCCAAAAAGTTTTGAACATAAATCTTAAGAGGTTGATAGAAAAGTAGCCTAAAGTCGCAAAAGTGACGTCACAGTATGATGTCATTGGTTGTGATGCGCTAGTGGCAAAATTCGCATATCCTAAAATTTAGTATCATGATGCTTTCAAAAGTAGCAAAATTTGCGAAAAGTCACAAGATCTCACAGCCCTGGTGCCAAATGGCATTACCACCACCCATAGCCACCACCATATATTCTTCTTGTGCATTTCTCGCAGTGACGTAACCGTTATTGGCCTTCAGCGCGGATCTCCCCAGTTAAGTCACTGTACCATTTTTTAAAGCCTCTTGACCTAGTATCAATGGTGGACTGGTCCTAAAATTTCAGTGTGGAAAATGTTATAAGCGACCGAACCCGTAAATAGAAAAACGATTTTTTGGAAAGCAGGTGGGGGGAGGGGGAGGATTTTAAAGAACGGTCCAAAGTATTGGTGGCCGATGCAGACTAGGGTGTGTGTGTGTTTTTAAAACGGTCCATGTTTGCGGCCTACGAGTAAATTTTCACATCTTCCACGTGACCAGTACGCTACTGCCTAGTATTGAGAGATAGACTGAAGGATGATTCAGTGATGGGAACCATGGCGGGAACAAAAGTTGCTTTTTCCAGGCAGGTGGAACCATAGAGTAGTTCTATGCTCTACCTCTTACTCCCGTTCATTTTTTTCCCCAGTGGAAGTCCAGGAATGTCCTCTCTATTAGATAATACTTCTAACTGTATGAGTGGAACTACAAGAACAACAACAAAAGATCCTTTGCCTAGCTAGAGCCGCCTCCCTCACTTCGGCTTTCAAAGCGGTCGCCTAATTTCCCTAATGTTTGAGTCGGCTCTGTCTGAACGGATTTACGGTTATTCTACCCTATTGAAAAAGGAAATTGGAGGGTAACAGCGGGACATAACCTTCCTTAGGGTTCAATGAATGCTCGCCACATATAAAAAATCAGCCACTGATTAAAATCAGTTAAAGTGAGAACAAATATATATATATATATTTTCTAACGGGCGGGTACTTTGCCGATTAGGCATTGTCCCTTACAACGGCCCAAAGGCGTTGGCCAATTTATTATGGGAGCACCTAGTAGGTGGACCAACGTCGCCCCCTATGAAGGGACGGACATGACAACCCCACGGTGCTTTACCCACCATACAACTCGGTCGGCCGTGAGAACAAATATGATTTTTATCAAACGTCGCTTACTGTATATAGAATTTTTTTATCTGTTTGTGTACAAAATACAAAAATCAATGATAAAAAAGACCCCTTGAAGTAATTATACTTTAAGAGTTTATCGCTCTTCCTGTTCGAGGTAAGTGGAAAAGAAAACAATCCTTGCGATAAAATTAAAAGCGCTCAAATCGTAAAGAAAATACCCTAAAACTTTCCAGTGATAACATCGAAACTTCGATCTCCTCAACTTTAAAGTAGTTCTTCGGCAAGTAATTGAAATTTAGTCTGTTTTTTATTTTTCGTTTGATGTTCGAAGTCACTTTTCAACAGAATCTATCGCTTTCGCATTGTCTGGAGATGCCATTTTTTTAAATGCTACATAATTACATTCTCATGTAATTATTTCTGGTGCTGTGCTTGATGTGCTGTTTTTCTTGTGATTTAGTTTTCCTTTGATGAAGGTTCTTAATCACAATGCGCATATCCAGAGGAGAAAGGAAAATAATTCTTCCAAAAACTTGTTGATAAATGCAAATTGGATTCCACATAATTTTACGTTCGCTATTGCAAGCAGGCAATTAGATACTCGAACGCGTTGATTTCGAGTAATTTGCAAATTATATGATACGTAACATGATTATTTTGTAAATGATTGGAGCTTTATTTATAAAATAGCGGTGTATTAATTTTGAATTTCTTTTATCCTTTTAACTATTTTTTTAACCGACTTCAAAAAGGTAGATGTTATTAATTTGTTGGAATCTTTTTTTATATGTACGTTCAGCGATAATTTTTTTTACCTGGGCCGATTTTGATAATTCATTTTTAATTCGAAAGAGGGTACTTTATGTGCGGTCCCATATTAATTTAGTCTAGTTATGACGATATTTTCATTCAGAAAATTGAAAAAAGGCAGGTTTTTAAACCTTTGCTGAAAGGGTTGCCAATAAAGCGCCTTGGCAATACCTTTTATATTTGGCGAAACATTGCCAAACCTTACTGTTTTATTATGGGTATAATAATATCATCAGGAAACTGGCGAAAAAAATATTTTTAAACCATTCACTAAATGGTTCCCAGAATTGACGTTTCTGGGTGAGCAAAGTTGACCACTTTGGGCGATTTGTCTCCAAAACTGGTGCTAAAAAAACTGAATTCAGACTGGCAGTATCTTTTATATTTGTCGAGAAATCACTAAAAACTACTATTTTAGAATTTCTTTTTCTAAAAAAATCATACTTGTTCGTGAGTTACACTTCTGTCCATTACTTAGACTCTGCCGAAACGCTGCCGAAAAATCGTTAGACAAGACAATCATCATGAGTTTATTTTGAAAATTGAAAAATACGATTTTGCAAGATTGTCGGTGGATTTTCGAGGTTTGAAATTTTTGTTGTTACAAAGATGCGGCGGCAACGATTCCTCTTTTAAGTTCAAGGGTAAGGGTTACCATTAGTTGTATTTTGTCAAAAATGACAAAAGGTGGCCACTTTCGACAATTTACCGCCAAGCTCGGCTACAAAAAATGAGTTCAAAAAACTGAACCCAGATTGGAAATATCCTGTACATTTCGTGAGAAATTGCTGTATTCCTCTTTTTTCAATGGGGATAATTTTATTATTGTAAGTAATTTAAAATCTGTTTTCTTTTAAAAAAATTCGTACCTTTTCTTATGGCTTAGAAGTCCCTAAACAGATAGATTACGAACCCTGTTCATAAAATCTACTTAGAAAAGAATCCACGTGAAGCCAGACACACAGACAGTCTGCGTTCCCGAAATTCCTTCGAAAATTTTGCATGTTTGAGAGGAATTTAATGTTTTCTCGCTCGGGGTAAAGTGGAAAAGAAAACACAGAGGAATAGAGTGAAGTAAGGAAACTGGAATCGGACGGCAAAAAAAGAAAAAAAAATCGAGAACTTTCCGTAGGAAAATCTCAAATGATCAAAGTTACATCTGAGTTACGAATATCTTTAGCAAGTAATTGAAATTTATTTTTCTATTCAGAAGTTTGGAGACATCTCGTTGAAACGATAGTGTGAGATGTTATACATTTTTTTGTTTTCTTTGGTTTTACGTTATCACATTCCCAGTGGTAATTAGTTCAGATGTTAGCTTGATTTTTTAAATAAGCTTTTGACGTTCTGTTACTATTTGGCCTGTTTTTGACATTGGACAGGACGATTTACGTAGGTGTTTCAAAAAGTGATGTAAGAATAGGTTTTTCAGATGGCCATATTCACCGTACCTTGACTGTTCCACTTAGAAACGTCAAACGGACTATTAAATATCACATGTATAAAGCTAGACTGTCATTGCTGAGATGTCGCCCCTGGAAAAAAAAATTGGTCTTCTTTATTGAAAATACAGATCTTTCCTTCTTTACCAAGAGCTATTGTTGTGGCTTGTTTCAGATTCTAAACAGAGAACACGATTATCTGCAATCGCACTCGTTTAGATTTGGTCTTGCTGAATCCCCAGATTGTGTTTTTAGTGCTTCTGCGTCACTGACAGGACAACACCTTTTTTCTTGTCCTGACTTTTAATCTCTCCCTACTACTGGGACAATTTGCTTTTATTTATTGAACTACTAGGAGCTGCATGCTCGAGAGAATTTAGGCGGATGTAATATATATATATATATATATATATATATATATATATATATATATATATATATATATACCGAGTGGATAAAATTCCACATCTGGATGCAGCAGACGACGTGGGCGGCGGTAGTCCGGTTTAAGGATCTTGTCCGGTTGGGAGAGGCGTCATTCTCGTGCCAAAAGGTTGTGGTTTCTATCCTGGGACCAACCAAAGACGACCATCCTCGCTAATGGCAACTGGGGCACGTTAAACACCGTGCACCGTGGTCGCAATATTCTCCAAGTTACCATACAAAAATGATATCTCTCGTGGTGGCAAAACTAAGCCTTGTGGTCTTCTGCTTGGTATTTGCTTCAAAATAAAGAAGCTTCGCTTACGATACTTAGTGCTTCCATCTATCGGCTCTCGAATGAGGTAGAAATGAACTCTACGGGAGTTTGTGGTAGAAATTCATTTCCCTTGCAGACAATGCCACTATCGAACTAATCTGGATTTCAGGTTGGTACAACATGCTGCAAAAGCAGATGGGCTTAAGCCCCCATAATACAAGAAAGCAAGACAGATAAGACAGACAGTAGGTGACTGCAGCAATGAAGTGGCACTAGACACCACGTGGTTGGCTACAGCGCTACCGAGAAAAGTATCAGGACATCTTCTTAACAGACCAGATCTTGCATCTCTTCCGGTGATTTGCATTTCTTCGGGCAGTTGAAGAAGCACCTTACAGGACGTAATTTCCAAATCGATGCCGCAGTAGATTGGTGTGCAGATGGAACAAAAAAGATTAGCGCGCGGATTAACCATAAATGAGTTTCTCCAAAAAATTCGCACTTGGGTTAGTTTAATCCATAGAGTTAGGTCAGAGTTATATATTTCTTGAACTGTACAAATTTTCAACATGCAATTGAAATTTTCATTTCAGACGAAATTCAATTTTCACTGAATTCAAAGTTAGATTTCTTGAACTCTATAAATTGTGAGCTTGTAATTGATATTCTAGTACTTTTTATTTCAGTCTACATCCAAAGTCACTTTCCATTAACTAAATTCTTTTTACGGACGCCTTTTCTTTTTTTAAATTTTACATAATTACTTTCTCTCCCGTAATTTATTTCTGATGTGACTTGATCTTTCTAATGACACCCGACGTCTTCTAATCTTTGTCCCAAACTATTGCACAACCACGCAGCTACCCCGGTGTAAGAATTCGAAGAGATAGAAAAAATAATCAAATGGAGACCATGAGAGGTGCCGTAATATAACTCAGCAAGATTAATCGAATGCAATGTGGAAATTAAGTGGAAGTTAAATGCGTAAAGTAGCTCACAGAAGTTAAATTATGGGAAAAATGCAAAATTTTATATGAAGAAAATCGAACTGTCGGAGAAAACTCTATGGAGAAAATCGAACTCGTTGGAAAACTTCCCTACGTCATTAAGTGGAAAAGAAAATCTGAATCAATCGAATGCGATCTGAAAATTAGACAAAAGTTAAATTGGAAAATTAGTAAACAGAATGTTTTTTGTGGCAAACATACCCGGAAGTTAATTATGGTAAACTATGCACGAAAATTTATGATACGGAGGAATTCGAGCTGTTTGTGTTAAATAAATAATAAATTTCAAAAGGGTGTTGACTTTGTGATCGAGAGAAAATCATGATAAACTATTGGATCTATCTCACAAATACAGAGATAAACGATGGAAAAATATTAAAAATGACTGGAAAGAATTCGGTCACAGACCACGTAAAGAGGCAGTGGCCAAGCTTAGATAGAGAACTGGAGATGATTGCCTAGCCGAACATAAAAAGATAATAAGAACAAATAGACAATATAAACAGAGAACACTTACCCATCTGCTCGGCCTTTGATCCGACATTAGAACTTAGTGTGGTGTTTGCTTGCTTTATTGGATCGCACGTCCTGAAGAACTGAATGCTCCACCTCTAGACTTTTAAAGTGGTTTTTAGAGATTTTACTTGCAATTTTATAGATGCCCTGGTGTTTGAATATTGTCCGATTTTATTGATGATTTTTTAAAAATATCTTTATTATTAGTGCACTTGTATTTTTGATGTTTATACGAGTGGCCCATGTGTTTATGGATTGAGTTCCTTTTTAGCCATATGTAAAAACAAGTTTCAGAATGTGGTGATTATAGGATTGTTTGTTGGTTAACTCAACGAGCCAGGATATAATCAATAAGTAAAATAGAACAAACTAGATTTAGTCATTTACTGAAAATGTAAAAACAACAACAACATCAACAACATTCCAGCACAAGTTTAATTTCCCATCTTGATATTTTTGATTAACAATGTTTTGGAAGCAACTTGAAGTAAGACTTCTTTTTAATGAGTATTTAGAGAATGGGACAGTGTATATTGGCCTTAACCCTTTGAGGCGCAACCCTTTTCCAATGCTGAAAAAAGGGCAGCCGTTGCCATCGCTCGACTTAACTACCAGCAAGATGGCGGACGATCGAAACGTTCATCGCGTGCCACAGATCTAGAGACCCTTTTTTGACGACAGCTGGCTGTGCGGCACATCAAAAAGGGTCTCTAGATGGGTCTCTAGGTTTTTAAGAAGACATTTTTGCATCGGAAACACTTCTGAATTAAATATTACTAGCCGCGCCTGTTCTCTTACTTCTCTTTACACTTAGTACACTCAGTTTTGGCCAAATCATTCGACTCATTTCGACGAAAATCATGCTTCCTTATTCTTACAATGTTTGCCTTTAAATTTAGTTCGGTTAGTGTTGCTACAAATTTTGGTTGGCATCATAAAAGCCGATGGTTTCGATGCCAAGTACTGACACAACAAAATGTATGAAAAGACATAATTGTGTCATTTTCATTCATAAAATGATTAACGTGTCGCACTATAAAGTTAACATAGTAGAAAAATCTAAGTTAGCTCTTTTGGCGAATTAAATTATTTCCATATTTGGCATACTTAAAAAGATATATACAGACTTTTTTCAACGGGCGGGCACTTGCCGATTAGGCATTGTCCACTACAACTGCCCGAAGGTATTGGGGGCCATTTTATTACGGGGACACCCAGTGGGCGGCCAGCCTTACCCCTATGAAGAAACGGACAAGTTAAGCCCAAGCCCGGACTCGAACCCTGACCCAAGGCATGTTAAATTGGGTTTGTTTGTTTGTTCGTGTGTGATTATGGCAATGCCACGCTAGGGAGATCTGCCAAGGAGGGGGTGCATTGGTAGGAGGACTTTCTAAGGGGGTTCTAACGCGTATTCACGTTACATCTGGAGAAAACCCACCAAAACTCCAGATCGTTAGATCGACAGTTGAGCGATGGAACCCGAACCCGGGACCTTTACACTTTGGCCATCTACCCTTTTCAGTGACATAACCACCGTCCCATGATGAGGCAGATTGAACTGCATTCTGGGATTACGGCCTATTAGCTACAGGAGGGCTCTGGTGGGATGCCGTCCGTGGTGGTATTCCTGAGGTAACACTAAGTTTCGGAGAAAACTACGGAAAACTCCGAACGGTTTGGTCGGCGGACGCGACCATGTTTTGAACCAGGAACCTTCCGTCTCCCAGTTCAGCGCGCTATGCGCTATGCCACTGGTGGGGAAAGGCGTGATAGAATGGTTCTTAAGCGCTACATCACCTGGGCGGCACTTGTAAAAATTAAATGTATTATCCTTTTTGCTGTAGGTCATCGGTTCCCAACCTGTGGTTAGCGAAGACCTAGGGGCTCACAAAATATATTAAGTGGTTCGTGAAAATAACATGCTATTAGTATACAACGACTACTAAAGAGGTTCGCCAGATTCTTTCGGGTTTTACAAGGGGTGCATATGGAAAAAAAAAAAAAAAGGTTGGGCTAAAGCTGCCATACGTTAAAAAAATGAAGAGGATGAAATCGTAAAAACATCTATTAAAAAAGTTCCTAGAACATCTAAGTTAGATTTCTTGAAGTGTATAGAAATCCTCTGCATGTAATTGGAATTTCACTTTTTATTTTAGTCGGCATTCAGTGTCACTTTTTCACCGAATAAATTGCTCCAGCAGACGACCTTTCTTTTTTCAAGCTTTACATAATTGCTTTTCCGCTGGTAATTATTCTTGATTCGACTTGATCTTTTTAATGACATCAAAAGTCTTCCAACCTTTGCCCCAGCCTAGCGCACAATTCAGCTACTTTGGTGCAGATGTCGAAAGATAAAGGAATAGGAAATTATAATGAAATTTCGATCATGAGCGATGCTGTAATTTAACTCAACAAGATTAATAGAATGTGACATGGAAATTTAACCGACTTTAAGTGTGTAAATTAGCAAACAGGAAGTTAAACTATGGAAAAATATACAAAATTTTATCGAGAAATCCTAACTGTTTGCGTAAAAGGAAAGATAACTTTCTGAATATTATTGACTCTGAAGTAGTTTTTACATGTTTAATTGAATTACTTTTATAAGTGGTTTTATAAGTAGAGAAGTTTTATAAGTGATGATAAGCTAATTCGTTGGAAAAGTTAGTTATGTAAAACAAGTAAGGAAAAAAAAGTACAGAATTACTTAATCACTGAAAATAAAAAAATCTGATGTGTCCAACACATGACTTCCTTGCACGTCCATTCGATCAAAAATATTTTCGACGCACTTCCTCTAAACTTATTTGTTTGAAAGAGATAAAATATCAATAATAGTAAGGTTTAGCGATTTCTAGACAAATATTTCGATATCGCCAAGCTGAGTTCAATTTGAAATATTTCCTTCTGACACTTTATTTGGCGATATTTCACCAAAAGCCGACAAACTTGAGATAGTCTGCGAGATTTTGGGGATAGCCAAAGTAGTCATTGACCACAGATTTTCAATGATTTGAATGCATCCATACACCTCAATGTATTTAAAGTCATTTGGCTCACCCTGTAAATAAATTCTCAGTCGATTGCTGTCAAAAAAGATATGGAAAACAGTTAGATATTACAATAGTTCTAAATACAAAAGTTCAAAAATCTACGGGTTAAAGTTTTAGTGTTATACAAAATACGAAATAACTTTTGGCGCCAAATTTGGCGATATTTTGGCGAAACTCGTCAATGTCGACGAAATTTGGCGAGATTTTAAGCATGAACCAAACAATGACAGATTATCGCCAAATTTGGCGATATTTCGCCAAAACTCGCCAAGAACGATGACAAATGGCGATACTTTGGGCATGGACCAAATGACTGACTATCGCCAAATTTGGCGATATTTCGCCAAAACTCGCCAAGGTCGAGGACAGACGGCGAGTTTTTGGGCATGTGCCAAACAATGACTGTCTACAGTTGTATTATATTGAAGATGTCCATAGACATTAAAGTACTAAAATTCTTTTCGGTGGTCCTGTATATAAACTCTCCAGTAGATTGGAACCAAAAATCGAGATACACAACTAGATGTTACAACATTCTTATATATGAAATTTCATAACAGTTTTTGAGATTTGAGAGTTAAATATGCACACACGTACACCAAAAGTCGCCAAGCTTGGCGACTTTTGGCATAGTTCTTGAGGGAGGCACGTGACCGTGGTCGGACCATTACCTAACTTATGTGGTAGGACGGTATTGTGCTTGAAATGGATGAATGCCCCTAAAATTGCCATTGACCGTAATGTATTGGAAATCTTTTGAGTGTTCCTGTAGCAGAACTACAAATGATAAAGACACTTTTTTTAATGGAGAAATTCATTTTCTAACTCTTTACAGCATACATCACTTCTGAGTCGTTTGAAATAGCCCAATACCTCTAAAAAACGCTTTGATGAATTTCGGCCCATAGAGCGTAATGTATTTCGAATCTTTTGGGCGGTTCTGTAGATAAACTATCCAGTCGAATGGAATCGAAAGGGGAGGTGCACAACTAGATGTTACAGCAATCCTAAATATAAAGTTTCAACATTCTACGCCTAATAGTTTTTGAGATATGCGAGTTTAATGAGTTTCGGCCCATTGAGCGTAATGTATTTCGAATGTTTTGGCCAGTCCTGTAGATAAACTATCCAGTCGAATGGAACCAAAAGGGGAGGTGCACAACTAGATGTTACAACTATCCAAAATATGAAGTTTCGACATTCTACGTCTAATAGCTTTTGAGTTAGGCGAGTTTAATGAATTTCGGCCCATAGAGCGTAATGTATTTCGAATCTTTTGGGCGGTCCTGTACATAAACTATCCATTCGATTGCCACCAAAAGGGGAGGTGCACAACTAGATCATAGAACAATCCTAAATATCAAATCTCAACATTCTACGACCAATAGTTTTTGAGATATGCGAGTTACATACATACGTACGTACGTACGTACAGACGGCATGGAAAAACTGGCCACAGCAGACTCGCCGCTGGTCAAAATGAGTTGCAGAAGCTTTAATATGATCGTGCATGCTAGCCTACGATGAGATGCATCGAAAAAAATTTTAAAATTAAATTTAGAGGTAGTCAAAATCGGTTTTTTTGTCGAAATTTGGCCCCCAAAATTTTTCGGGATCACATTACTTCCTTATACTACGTACAAGGAAGTAAAAAAGAAGATAATATCATTCTAGTATAACCTAGAAAGATACTATATCTTCTAGTACAAATCTAGTTATGTAAAACAAGATTTGTACTAGAAGATAATATCATTCTAGAACAAATTTAATTTTCTGTTTCGCTTACTGGTTTTAAGTCCCTTTCTTAAATAATTTTTTATAACAAGTACATTTTATTACTTCCTTGTACGTAGTATAAGGAAGTAATGTGATCCCGAAAAATTTTGGGGGCCAAATTTCGACAAAAAAACCGATTTTGAGTACATCTAAATTTAATTTTAAGAATTTTTTCGATGCATCTCATCGTAGGCTAGCATGCACGATCATATTAAGGCGTCTGCAACTCATTTTGACCAGCGGCGATTCTATTGTGGTCAGTTTTTCCATGCCGTCTGTACGTACGTACGTATGTATGTAACTCGCATATCTCAAAAACTATTGGTCGTAGAAAGTTGAGATTTGATATTTAGGATTGTTCTATGATCTAGTTGTGCACCTCCCCTTTTGGTCGCAATCGAATGTATAGTTTATGTACAGGACCGCCCAAAAGATTCGAAATACATTACGCTCTATGGACCGAAATTCATTGAACTCGCCTAACTCAAAAACTATTAGGCGTAGAATGTCGAAACTTCATATTTTGGATAGTTGTAACATGTAGTTGTGCACCTCCCCTTTTGGTTCCATTCGACTGGATAGTTTATCTACAGGACCGCCCAAAACATTCGAAATACATTACTCTCAATGGGCCGAAATTCATTAAACTCGCATATCTCAAAAACTATTAGGCGTAGAATGTCGAAACTTCATATTTTGGATAGTTGTAACATCTAGTTGTGCACCTCCCCTTTCGGTTCCATTCGACTGTATAGTTTATCTACAGAACCGCCCAAAAGATTCGAAATACATTACGCTCTATGGGCCGAAATTCATCAAAGCGTTTTTTAGAGGTATTGGGCTATTTCAAACGACTCAGAAGTGATATATGCTGTAATTTCTCCATTTAAAAAAGTGTCTTTATCATTTATAGTTCTGCTACAGGAACACTCAAAAGATTTCCAATACATTACGGTCAATGACAATTTTAAGGGCATTCATCCATTTCAAGCACAATACCGTCCTACCACATAAGTTAGGTAATGGCCCGACCACGGTCACGTGCCTCCCTCAAGAACTATGCCAAAAGTCGCCAAGCTTGGCGACTTTTGGTGTACGTGTGTGCATATTTAACTCTCAAATCTCAAAAACTATTATGAAATTTCATATATAAGATTGTTGTAACATCTACTTGTGCATCTCGATTTTTGGTTCCAATCTACTGGAGAGTTTATTTACAGGACCACCGAAAAGAATTTCAGTACTTTAATGTCTATGGACATCTTCAATATAATACAATTGTAGACAGTCATTGTTTGGTCCATGCCCAAAATCTCGCCGTCTGTCCTCTACCTTGGCGAGTTTTTCCGAAATGTCGCCAAATTTGGCGATAGTTAGTCATTTGGTCCATGCCCAAAGTATCGCCATTTGTCATCGTTCTTGGCGAGTTTCGCCGAAATATCGCCAAATTTGGCGCCAAAAATTATTTCGTATTTTGTATAACTCTAAAACTTTAACCCGTAGAATTTTGAACTTTTGTATTTAGAGCTATATTATAATATCTAACTGTTTTCAATATCTTTTTTGACAGCAATCGACTGGGAATTTATTTACAGAGCCAAATGACTTTAAATACATTAAGGTGTATGGATGCATTCAATTCATTGAAAGTCTGTGGTCAATGACTACTTTGGCTATCCCCAAAATCTCGCAAACTATCTCAAGTTTGTCGGCTTTTGGTGAAATATTGCGAAATAAAGTGTCAGAAGGAAATCTTTCAAATTGAACTCAGCTTGGCGATATCGGAGTATTTGGCTAGAAATCGCTAAACTTTACTATTATTGATATTTTATCTCTTTCAAACAAATAAGTTTAGAGGAAGTGCGTAGAAAATATTTTTGATTTAATAGACGTGCAAGGAAGTCATGTGTTGGACACATCAGATTTTTTTTATAATGACTATGGGCTATGGCCCCCTAGATTCGCTACGCTCGATTTTCGGCGAGATGAAGCCTTTTTTTGAAAAATTTAGCATTTTTAACCGTTTGGTCCCCCTCCGAAATTTTTGGACCATCACCAATTTTTTCTGCGTACTGCTCTGCTGTACTGTACCATGTATTGAAAATGGTGTATATATTTATAATTCTTTTATACATAGCATTTATAATTCTTTTAAACGAGCACACAAAAGAATTTTACTATACAGGGTGAGTGGCCAATTTAAAAGAGTACCCGTTGGTTTTTCTTATTACTCTTTAATATTATGAATGTGACAACTATTCTAACAATACTAAATCAAAATTACTTTAGCTTTTGCTATTTTTACCTACTTTCGTTAATATTGAAAAGATTACTCTATTACTAATCAAAAGGCCACGCTTTCATTTTTATTTAGTATTTATGTCTCTTACAGCTGCAAGTTCATAATTTTTAGATTTATTTATTTTAAAATCAATATTAACATATAAAATACATTTACACACTACTTTTCGTAAATCAAAAAAACTAAATGCACCCAGGATGCATCAAAAGCTAGTGAAAAGTTCAAAAACTCATTAAAAAAGAACAAATAATGATACAAAATTGCGGTTTGCATGGAAAGCGTTACAGAGATTTCGGATTTTTTAAAATTATAAATTTTGTTCTCATCGTGCATGTTAGCACCACCTACCGGTAACGTTTGGACTTACAAACTTTCTTGTCATTAAAAAAAAACCCATCATGCCCTAAACCTATTTGTGCAAACCGCAATTTTCTATCATTATTTGCTCTTTTTTAATGAATTTTTAAATCTTGTCCTGACTTTTGGATCACCCGGTGCAATTCCTATTCATTTATCGCAGCTGAAATGTTTAACTTAATGAACCTGAGTTAATTCACAACGCCTGTTAATCATACATTTAAAACTGTAAGTGATTTCCTCGGTATAATACATATATCTTGTGCTCCTTTATGCATTTAGTTAAGTAAAAAGTATTTCTCCAATTTCCTCCAATACATCACTTTCATAAGTAACATGTTTTCACCTCGCTAAAAAGTTTCTCCTCAGTACTTGTTCCCGGCTTGGCTATCCGTGTTCTCAGAAACAGAAAAGTTCTGCTTCCGAATAAAAAATTCATTGATGCATGTAATAATAGTCGCACGAAACCGTTTTCGGCTCTTTGATCCGGCTCCCAGAATGACAAAAATCCAACTAATTCAGCCAATCGATCCTGCGTAATCAAAAAGTAATATCGATTTCCGATAATAACACCGAAAAGGTGAAAATAAATCTCGTGAATTTTCTCCGTTTTTTTTCCTTTCTTTCTTTTGCCGGTGTTATTTTTTCTTTTTTTTTAAAAAAAAAAGGCAAACTCTTTTCTCGAATCGGTGTGGTCTTACCAAAATGTGCAGTACAGTTGACAGTCATTGGATCAGTGTACCGCCAAATGAATAGGTCGTGAGGTCGTTGACTTATTGCTTTTGTGTGAGGAATTATTAAAATGTATGGCGTGGACAAGAAAGGTAAATCATGGTAAAACGCTCGATAATGAAGCTCTTCTCAACACATTCTCGCACAGCGTGCCAGATGAGTAAATAAATACCACTAACATTAAATCTAAACTATTATTTTATTTAAATTTCCCAGTAAAAAGTAACTAACAGAAAAGATAAATCTTGTCAAACTCACAGATTATATAACACATTCCAACACAATAGTCATTACAGCGCCTAATTTGACGATGTATCGCAGTCAAACTCGCTGAGATTTTAGGATAGCCTCAAATCAGCTAATAATGTAATTTTGTGAGACCCTGTAAAAGAGCTGTAAGTGTTATTTATATCCTTTAAATGAAGATTAAGCAGTTATAGTATTTTATGTGGGTATTGAGCTGTGATTGAAATGGATTAATAATAGGGAGTTTTTTGCGCTACGTTTTTTCCCATGTTAACGCTAACGCTATCCGCTATTCGTAGTACTTTGACCAATCAGGTTTCGGAATTTATTCGTGCACATGCGCTGTATTACCACATGGCATTTAACGTTAGCATTACCGTGGGAAGAAACGTAAAGCGCAAAAACTCCCTAATTCTAAACTGCTATTAACCGAAATGCCTAGTAATTCTTTCGAATTCTCTAACAGGAGAACTGTGAGTGATAGAGACACTATTTTCGATGGAGAGCTTTGTTTTATAATCCTTAATGACATACATCATTTTTTTTTTAATACCGTATATGTTGTTTAAACAATGACTGCCCATAGAGCCTAATGTATTGGGCTTTTTTGGAGTGCTCCTGTAAAGACTATAAATCCTACAAGCACCGTTTTCACTACGATAAATGGTAGTGTACATGGGAATAACATATATAAAATCTATGAACATTTACAGCGCTTAGAGCACGGTTAGACGGACAGACAAACCGATATCATAAGCACTTTTCAGCCTTCTTGGAAAATGTTAAAAACAATCCAAATGCCACTTCTTCCAACATTCCTTTTTTTTTTTTAAATTTAAGATTAAAGATATTTAAATTTATAACTTTTTTCCAAATTTCAGATATTATAAGCGACAACATGGCTGACAAGACTCTCGAATCTGCTTTGACTTTGATGTTTGACGAATCGAATATTTTCGGATCACTGGTGTATGAATAATTTATGGATCAGATAAAGCCAATTAATTTACGAAAATGAAATCCTGATTATTATTTGACTTTCTAGTGACAGGCTTCAATGGGAGAAGCGGACAACTGATACATGTTTCATGAGCGAGAAACTCTTACCAGTGATATTCGTTTGATATCGAAAGAACAGTTCCGATAAAGTAATTCAGAGCCTTCAATAATTATAGGTTTTGAAGATGCGCATACTTTTTATTAATTCAAGCGCATACCTCAAAATCATTGTTCTGGTAGACATTTTCTTTTTTTTCTTATTTCGCTTTATCCGTATTTCTAAAAGCGCGAGATATACTTACCATCAAATTATTAAGATTTAAATGATTATAGAAAAAGTCTTTAAATACCTCTGATTACAGTTGCTTGCGGATAAAATCACCTTATTGATTATAATTTCATAGGCGACCGTGTCTGCTTGTTTATTTTGAAAATACATCCACCCCTCTTTAAAACACTCTACGCAAAAAAGATCTGCGATTACACGATCGAAGTTTTCTCATTGGGACTCAGAAATATTCTTCGATCCAGAGACAGATGATTTATATGGAAATTAAGTATTAAGAGCATTTTAGTAATGAACATTAATAAAACATTTAAGTTTTCTACAAACAAGCTTATGTAATCACATCTAAAAAAATTTAGTACAGTTCAATTTATAAAAACTACCTCAAAGTCAATATTACTTTATAAGTTAACTTTCATCTTTTTACACAAACATTTCAAATTACTCTTTAACATTTTGCATAATTTGACTTTCAGTTTGCTAATCGAAACATGTCTAATTTCTTCAATGCATTCAATTAATCGAGTTGAGCTTTATAGCGGCATATCTTAACCCTTTGAGGCGCAACCCTTTCCCAATGCTGAAAAAAGGGTAGCCCAGAGGCGAAGCCAAGGGTGAGGTTAGGGGGGTCATAACCCCCCCCCATGAGGAATTTTTGCCATACAAAATGTATATTCTTCACTACATTATCACACACACACGTATACATATATTTGAGTTGCAGTAGTCGTACCCTCCTCCCCCCATGAAAAATTTCTGGCTACGCCCCTGAGCCGTTGCCATCGCTCGACTTAACTACCAGCAAGATGGCGGAGGAAGGACATTACTAAAAAGTAAAGGATTCTCGTGGAGCTATGTCACCCGCAACTATTTTTATAGAAATGAAATCTATTCTTCGTGACTGGCAACAGTCAAAACGTCAGAGTTTGGTGTTCCCAGAGCGGGAACACTGCGCGTTAAAGGGTTAAGTTCTCCATTTCGTCATACTTTCCCATTCCTTTATCCATCACAGGAGTAGCTAGGGTTGCCAGGTCGCCAAACCAAATAGCCGGACAGACCAGCCAGTTTGGCCGGACATTTGGGTAAAAAGGCCGGACAGCCCACAATATTGAGGGTTTTGTCTCAATATTAATAGGTACGACAAAAAAATTGTATGTAAAATTAAGCTTTTTTGATTATTACCACGAATCTTGTTAAATTCTAATGAAATATAAATAACATCGAATGCCAAATCAGTTCAAGTACTTTATTACTAATCAGCCAAAGTCACCAGTAAAAAGCCTAACAAAAGCCGAACATCGTGAAGTTTGGCCGGACACATAATCAAAAAGCCTAACTATGTCTGGCTTTATCCGGACGCCTGGCAACGCTAGGAGTAGCTGAGTTGAATTTGTACGCTGGGCGGGAAAAATTAGAAGCCGTCTGTTGTCATTAAAATGATCAAGTCGAATCAGAAAAAATTACCATCTAAAAAGTAATTAAGTAAAGCAAAAAATTTTGCGAAAGGAATTTATTTAGAGAAAAGTGACTTTGCATGTAGACTGAAATAAAAAGTAAAATATCAATTACAAGCTCAAGATTTATACAGTTCAAGAAATCTAACTTTGATGTTATATAAGCGTATTCCTCTCTAGTCCGTTTAATAGATTTTTTTTATATTTTCTTTGGGCTTCTTACTCTTCATTTTTTGTACTTCTTTCACCTAGAGAGAGAAAAAAAACATTTATTCTTTTGAGTAAGTTGAATATCAAAATAATTTCATTCGCCATAAGTACTAACGTAGTTTTTGATGTCATGGAACTATATTATGTAAACTTCAGTTGAACCATCAGCAACTAACATTTCATTTATAAGTATTTCTGGTATAAAAATTTCTTTATAAAATCCCGTCAATATTTTACTGAGTTAATTCTAAAAATATATAAACCTGTTTTATTATATAAGTATCCATTATAAAACAGTTATCTATAATAAAGGTACTTTGTAAACAAATCACTGGCAAATTGAATCAAGATAGGAAATTAAACTTGTACGAGAATGAGATTCTCTTCCATTTTTTTTTACAATAATTAAGCACTTGGTTTTTTTTCTGATTTATTTAATATAACTTTTCCGAAGAAATAGCCAATCACATCTAAAACTTATTTCGATTTCTGAAAACGACCTTAAAGTCAACATCTTTCAAAGTAATCTTTTATCTTTTCGAACAGTTCGATTTTCTCCATATAAAATTCTGCATACTTTTCTATTATTTAACTTTCTATTGGCTGACTTACGCATTTAACTTCTGTCTAATTTTCAAATCGTATTCGATAAATCTTGTTGAGTTATGTTTCAGCACCTCTCGTGTTCTCCATTTGATTATTTTTTCTTCTATCCCTTCGAATTCTACATCGGGATATCTGAGTGGTTGTGCGCTTGGCTGGGAAAAACTTAACCCTTTGAAGCGCTACCATTTTCCAATGCTGAAAAAAGGGCAGGAGTTGCCATCGCTCGATTTAACTACCAGCAATATGGCTGTCGATCGAATCGTTCATCGCATGCGATGGATCTAGAAACCATGTTTTGGCACACTTGGCTGTACGCCCCTATGATGTAGATCATCACATATCTATTTTTACCTATCAATTACTTAATTGTTAATTATTTCTAAATTTAATCTGTGTTCAAAATTTATGCTTTGCACTTTCGATTCGGATTTTCTTCGCTTCGACTGTAAAGTTTTTTCACCTGCCTTACTTTAAAGGGATCTTCCATTTTAATTTATTTTAATTTGTTTTTCTCTTTGCATGGGAAAAACCTACAGTTCCTTTCGTAGTATATTGTGCTGTTATGTTTTAGGTTAATACTCTTTCTCGCATCATGTCACTTCTGCGGTTTTGTCAGGGTAGCTATTTATTTCTCTTTTGCCGGTTGGCGTGTCGCGGATTCATATATAATTATATAGAAATGTATTTAACGTCTACTGGCGTCTCTTTGTTTTCGCACTTTCTTTGGCGTGCCCTTGGGCGTGGTTTGCTTCTGTTACTACTCTCTTGGCTTGAGTTTCTCGTCATCTTTCTCGCCTTAGCTGTTGTCTTGAGAAGCTGCGTTTTTTTTTTTGGGGGGGGGGGTCTGCCCAGCCACCGCAGGACTTAATATTTTTGAAGTTTATATATGTGTTGTTTTGTTAAATAAAATGAAAATCCCACTATACTATGGCTGATCGTTGTCTTCAAACATGGATTAGAGTGACTTTTCATCAAAACTTTATTCTGAGGCATAGAGCCTGGGGAAATCCGCCTCATAGCGCCAATGTGTCACTAAATGGCCATGTTGCTAGTAGTTAAATAAAGCGATGGCAACGGCTACCATTTTTTCAGCATTGGGAAGTCCATCCAGTTGTTCTTCTATGTCAATGTAGTTCCATTGTATTCTTCCAGTTTACAGCAGATTGACAGTGCTGTTAAAAATAATCCTGACAATTTTACAAATAATCGACAACTTTTACGGGAAATGATGTGCTAAAAAGTAAAGGGTTCACGTGTAACTATGTCACCCTCAAGTATTTTCATAGAAATCAAATTCATTCGTCGTGACTGACAGCAGTCAAAACATCAGAGTTTTGTGTCCTGCCGTCGAGGACACGGCCCGTAAAAGGGTTAAGACGTCTAGTGTCATTAGGAAGATCAAGTCGGCACCAGTTACCAGCAGGAAAGTAATCATGTAAAGCTAAAAAAATAAAAACAAACTAAAGAACATCACTTTACTTCGTGAAAGGTGACTTTGGATGTAGAGTGAAATAAAAAGTACAATTTCAATTACAAGTTGAAGACTTCTACAGCTCAAGAAATCTACTTTGTCTTCTATAAACCTATTTAATAGATTTTTTTTTTTACGATTTCACTCTTTTTACTTTTTATCCCCGTTCCAGCTAGTGAAAAGAAAAGTGCATTTATTTCTTTAACTATGCAAAGTACTAATGTAGTTTTTTAATTGATCATGGAACTCTACTATAAGAACTTCTATTGTAAGATCAGTAGGTAATATTTCATTTATTAATATTTTCGGTAAAAAAATGTCTTTATAAAGACCCGTGAATATTTTACAAAGTTAATTCTACAAGTATTGAGTGTTTGTATATGTGTATTGGGGTAAAACAGAGCTACGCAAGGGCTGTCTGTCTAGGAGATGACTTGGTCGAAGAACTTTATAAGGTAATCTAAAGCTTATACACTTTCTGGAGAAAACCGACCAAAACCCCAGACCGTCAGATCGACGACCGCGCGATAGGCCAGAAGGCTGGACTTTCACACACGCAGCAAGTATTGAGATAAATGCATACTGATTCTCTCTATTCTAAAAAAAAGTATCGGCCGCTGACGCCACCTCTGCCGCTGCCGCTGTCAAGAGCTTGTTCGGCTATCTCCTCCTAAACCGTGGGGATTTGAGTTTCAACTAAGGTGTCCACGGATTCAAAAAATTCCGAGGTACCTGATAAGCTCACTTAAATTTCGAAAATCGAATTATTTTAGAAGATATTAATAAAAACTGAAAAAATAAACATAATGGTTGCCAGATTTGGCATAAAATCAAAGCAATTCCAAGTATGTAGAATCGCGTGAAATTCACAAACATGAAGTAGAATTACACCGGTTTTACGCCAAATTAAAAAGTATATGAAGTAAATAACTCAAAGTGCGTTACACAAAGCTGGCAATTTTCAAGTACTAAGTTCGCTTAGACAACAGGAGTTTAGAATTAACGACTATTCGTTTTTTCAAAACAGAATAATTAATTGCCGCTGATTTTAAAAGCGCCATCTTGGCATTAGGTGCGATCTGGCAAAATGGTATCTTTCCAAGCAGGGTGAATCTAAACCGCGAGTTCTAAAATGTTAGAACCCAGTACCTTGAAAATGGAAAATAATTAAAATGCAGATTATTTTAAAGCCGGTTCGGTCTAGCTGGAGTATTTGCTACCATAGACATATTTGGTGGCGTTAACTATATGCCATTACAGCAGTTATTGTACACTTTGGATATTTGCCAGAACGGCGAGATGATATTAAATACTATACTTCAACATTATTGTTTTATTAACAAAATTTTAAATTTCGGAGGGGGGGGGTGGCCCCCCTGATCCACCCCCCTGGGTACAGCCTTGCAGTACAGAGGAGTAACACATATGAATTTCGAAATAATCGATGCATATTTACAACAGTTAGAGGACGGGAGGACAGATGGATAAACAAACAGAAATCATTAAGACTTTCACCTTTGTTGATGGCGGTTTTTAAAAATAGTTAATGTTAACAAACTTTGTCACGGACAGATAACAATCCGACAATAGCCACAGGAAAGGAATATCAAATTTTAAATAGCTGTATGATTTTTTTCTCAGTCTGCTTATTTAATGGTTTATGTAAACTAACACATTTCACTGATGAATAAGAATAACATAAACGAACAAGCCTTGCGAAAGATGACTTTATCTTGCTGCAGATTCATCAGTCTAATACAAGTTATCAGTCAGCATACGCATCGTTTCCGCTAATTTAATCGGAAACGCCGCAGAGGCACAATAAATACATTTTACTGCATACAAAACACGAGTGTATAATAGAGATGCCTTTCCCCGTTGCCTCAAGGAGAACTCCGTACCGCAGGAGCTGCTCCACTCATTTGCATAATCACTCGTTTTTCTAATGAAGTCGAACCTCATCCCAGCGAGTAATCGCCTTTTATTCAAACCTCATTTACATCTCATTAGAGGCTAGAGATTAATTCAATTACTCTCTCTTAACGCGAAAAGATAACTGTGTTCTCCTCTTTTCAAGGGAAATAATTTCTTTGATAGGGATCGCCCTTTGATCTCCTAATTACTGCAAAAAAATTTTCCGCCGTGCTCATTGAAATTTTCCAAAGCACGAGTAATTTGCAATTCAATGAGTTTATCCGGCAACAGGCTCGGTAGAATGCATAGATGTAACCTGTAACACATATAAATTTTATTAATGTATCTACAAAACATCTATCGAGCGCCACAATTAATTTTCATAAGCTTTTTTTAATATCCTACTCTTGATTTGTTCATAGAAAAGGCATGTACATTAAAAAAAAAACAACCTCTACTCACTATATTTTTTGAAAAGTTTTTCTTGCGTTTTCCTTAAAAATAATGGGAAAAGTTAAACTCACAAATGCCACACAGAAAGCAAACATTCCCATCTGAAAACGTTACTGCTTACTTTAAACATAGAGATATGAATAGAAGACGGCATTAGCTATCTGATAGTGAAGCCGAAACTGTATCCGATCCTCCATATTGCTTAAACCACAGTGCAATATGACTGTGTTATTCTATGGCGACAGTTCAAACTTTAAAGATGCAGTGTCGCCAAAGTTGGTGCCAAGAATAATTACGTATTTGACATAACTGTAAAACTTTTAACTGCAGAATGCTGAGATTTTCTATTTAGAACTATTATAACATGCAATTGTGCATCTTTACTTTTTAATCCGTAAAGTTGTGCATCTTTCACTGTTATTAAAAAATCTGATGTGGACAACACATGACTTCCTTGCACGTCTATTAAATCAAATATATTTTCGGCGTACTTCATCTAAACTTATTTTGTTTGAAAGAGATAAAATATCAGTAATAGTAAGGTTTAGCGATTTCTAGCGAAATATTTCGATATCGCCAAGTTGAGTTCAATTTCAAAGATTTCCTTCTGACACTTTATTTGACGATATTTCAATAAAAGCCGACAAGCTTGAGATAGTTTGCGAGATTTTGGGGAGTTAGTAATTGACCACAGACTTTCAATGAATTGAATGCATCCATACACTTTAATGCACTTAAAGTCATTTGGCTGACCCTGTAAATAAATTTCCCAGTCGATTGCAGTCAAAAATGGTATTGAAAACAGTTAGATATTACGATAGTTCTAAATACAAAAGTTCAAAATTCTACGGGTTAAAGTTTTAGAGTTATAAAAAAATTCAAAATAATTTATGGCGCCAAATTTGGCGATATTTCGGCGAAACTCGTCAAGGTCGACGACAAATGGCGAGATTTTGGACATGGACCAAAGAATGACAGACTATCGCCAAATTTGGCGATATTTTGCCCTAAGAACTCTAGACATGATTCCAATTTTCGTTTGATTGCTAAGTTTAACAACTTAGGTGGCAAAATCGGATTATATTACTATCCCACTTACTGGACTCTCGTATAATAAGGTGTGAGCAACTCTTTACCCAGTATACACGCTACAAAAAGATATAAATAAAAAAAATCTTAAAAAAATTCCTATATGCTACTACAACGGTAAAAATAACCCCAAAGAGTTCTGTACAGCTAAAAATTACAGCTTCCTGGTGTTAAAAACCCAATAAATTTATTATTTAAGCAAACAGTTCCGTTATTCTGTGTCTAATTCTTTGATTTTATAAAAACCAGTGTATTTTACCAATAAATGGAGAAAAAATAAAAACAAATCTTGTAACCTGATGTAAATTCAGGAGCCTGTTAAATACGAAATGATAATTAGTTCGTCAATTACTGCTTATGCATTCGAAAGAATGTTAAATTAAATCGCCACAAAGTACAGGGGGTCCACAAATGTATTTTACCACTCCTGTAGCGGGTAATAGAGAATGCCTTTCTCAGTTGCCCTAAGGAGAAAACGTACCACGAAACTGCTCCACTAATTTGCATAATCACTCGTTTTTATAATGAAGCTCAACCTCATTCGAAACGAATACTCGCCTTTTATTCAAACCTCATTTACATCTTATTAGAGCGTCGATATTAATTCAATTACTTTCTCTTAACACAAAAGATAATTCTGTTCTTCTTAGAACAACAGTCTGACTCCCTCTTTTTTAAGGAGATATTTCTTTGATCGAGATCGCCCTTTGATCTTCTAATTACAAAGAAAAAAATATCCACTTCAAGTTATGCTCAGTGAATTATTTTAAGCATGAGTAATTTGTAATCTAATGAGTTAATTAATGCAGCAACAGACACTGTGAGGTACCACTGCTATAGCTAGTAATACGAGTTTGCACGATAACATCACATCCATGAAATAATCTATTTCAATAAAAAGTTGTTGAACGTAAAATCGAACATCCGAAAGACAGCTAAAGGCATAAATAAAACATAAATCAGAGTGGTGCCACTATGTACCACCAGTGGTGGATATACTAGCCACCAAAGCGGCCACATTCGCCGCCTCAAACCTTATTGTTCATTCTACTTTACAGTATTGGCCAGTCTTATCGGACTAATTTCAATGAAAATCATGTTTCTTTGTTTTAACAATTTTTTAGGTTAGGGTTGCTACAAATTGTGGGTCTCATCATAAAAGCCAATGGTAGTCATGTCTACTACTGACATTGCAAAATGTATGAAAAGGCATAGTTGGTGTCATTTCAATTCATAAAAAGATTGTAATTTTTTTAAAGATGACTAAGTGTTGTACAAATTCCTTGATAAATATTTCTTGATTACAGCAATAGTGGGACTTTTCAAATTAGTGCTCAGTGCGCTGTGGTTGTCTTCATGAGCTCCTTGGTTCCGCTAATGGGTTACACTTACATTTGGTAGACAAAATAACAGATGCACTTGTCACCTGATTTATATTCTTCAGTTTTCATTATTTCGTCTGCCATCTGAGTCTGTTCAATAATTTATGCAAACCAACTCATTTTACCGAAAACCCAAGACCAGACTTTCATTCAAAGGAATCTGCCTAACACACTCTGATAACCTGTTTTCAAATTAATGCACATGCATCTTTTCTGTTAATTTAATTCACAACGCCGCAAGCACAAATATATCTCACTGTATACAACACATGGGTAATAGAGATGCTGTTTCCCCGATCGCCTCAAGCAGAACGTACCACGGAACTGTTCCACTCATTTGCATAATCACTCGTTTTTCTAATGAAGTCGAACCTCATCCCAACGAGTAATCGCCTTTTATTCAAACCTCATTTACATCTCATTAGAGGCTAGAGATAAATTCAATTACTCGCTCTTAACGCAAAAAGATAACTGTGTTCCGCCATTTTTTTCTCTTTTTTTAAGAGAATAATTTCTTTGATCTGTAATCACTCTTTGATCTTCTAATTACTGCGAAAATATTTTCTTCCCGGGAAAGGCGTGCTCATTGAATTTTCCTGAAGCATCAGTAATCTGCAATTCAACGAAGTACTGAGCAACAGGAGCCGTAAAACATTTAGCTGCAGATGATTTAGCACAAGACAGTGAGTGCGAGAATTACCGACATAAAACTATTGCGTAAGCACGTAGCCAGAAAAAAAAAAAAACAGGGAGAACCCAAACGGTTGAAAAGGAATAATTTCTTTTAAAAAACGCTCAATTATTGGCATACAATTAAGAATAGCCGAATTTTGAGTGGACACACCTTATGACTGCTTCCTTGATGAATTGTTTATTGAAAATCTAAGGTTTACAAATGAGATAGTCAAAGAAACCGAGACCTATCCCAATATATTCTAAGATTCTGGAGGTATATTTCTCTAGAAAACAGAGCTCCCAGCTTATCGTGCGGCTGTTGATCCAACGGACTGGAGTTTGGGTCGGTTTTCCCCAGATGTAACGTGAATACGCGTTAGAACCCTTTAAAAAAGTTCTCTGACCAAGGCGCCCACCAATCTTGGTAGATAGTTCTTGCTTTGCCACAACACAGCGCTTTAGACAGCAGATAAACAACGATAAACAACAGATAAACAAAAGGAATAACCCACACACACAATAACAATAATAATAATCTTAGTCTTAATATATATATATATAAAATGCTAATGTTCGTTTGTAAAGACATGGTTTTCTCTATCACCACCTACTCGAATTCACTTCCCGTTGGGGTGGTAAATGCCCCTTGGTCTCACGGCGAAAGTAAGGGACTTTGGTCACGGTGGGTGGAAGTGGGTGGCGAAAATGTGAAAAATATATATATCTGTCTTTTTCTAACTCATGAGAACTTCTGAATTTCAACGCCAATAAAATATTAAAATTTAATGTTTATCGTCTGTTGCCTTATCAGCAGAAAAACTGAATCTCAAGCAATTATCGTCTGCGAACCATTTTACCTGAAACAAACTCAAGTTATTTTGACAAGTGAAAAAGAACAAATTATTTGAATATTCTAGAGTGTTCTGGTACTAGCAATTTCGATGTGTTATCTATATATATATAAATGAATGTTTGTGGATATGTATGTGTATATGACGTTGAAAAACTCCAAAACCGTTGGACCGGTCACCATGAAATTTGGTACACATAAGCATGGGCCGGCAGAATATTTCCCAGGAGGGGCAAAGACTACTTCAACGTATGGTTACCATGTTGGAAAGAGCAAAAAAGCAAGAAAAAACACTGCGTACAAAAATCCAGGGGGGTGGCATTGCCCCCCTTTGCCCTATGCTGCCGGCGCCCATATGCATAAGTTTTTTGTTACGGAGAAGAGTTTTATGATATCCATTTTACTTTAGCTCGCCGCTAGGTGCCGCTGCAGAACGTCGAATTCTATTCGACCGCCTACTATGAAAATACCGTTTGACCTATCTTGACGAAAATTGGTACGTATGAATATTGGAACACAGAGAATATTTTTACGCAATCCATTTTGATATAAATTGCCGCTAGGTGGCGTTGCAGAGCGTCGAATTCTATTCCGTTGAACCGCTTGCTATGGAAATACCATTCAACAATTTTGATGAAAATTGCTATTTATGGATATTTGAACACGGAGAAGGTTTTTATGCTATCCATTTCCTCTAGCTTGCCACTACGTGTCGCTGCAGAACGTCGAATTCTATTCCGTTCGACCGCTGGCGCTGCAGTACGTCGAATTCAATTCCGTTCGACCGCTCGCTATGGAAGTACCGTTTGACTAATTTTGATGAAAATTGGTACATACGGATATTTGAAGACGTAGAATATTTTTACATTATCCCTTTTGCTACAACTTGCCGCTAGATGACGCTGCAGAACGTCGAATTATATTCCTTTCAACCCTCTTGAAAATTGGTATACATACACATTTGAACACGGAGAATATTTTCGCGTTATCCCTTTCGCTTAACTCGCCCTTTTATGGCGCTGTAGCGTATTATAATTTTAATTCGCCACTAGATGGCGCTGCAGTGTATCTTGAGCGTTAAGCTGTTTGCTATGAAAATTCGTACACATAGATATTTAAACATGAAAATATTTTGATGCTATCCATTTTGCAAAATCTTCGACAGTTGATGGCGCTGCGCAAAATCATCTTCTTGACCGTTCAAACGATCGCCATGAAATTCTTTATGCATAATTATTGAACGCAAATAATATTTATGCGATATCAATTTTGCTATATCTATTCATTATGATCAATAGTAATTACAACAAATATAAAAAAAGAATCCATTCATTCCCGTGCGAAGAACGGGGCATTCAGCTAGTAATAATATAACTTCAGACCGGTTTCAGTAAAGAGTAAAAGTTACCTCAAAGTATCTCAAGGTGAAAACAGTTGATTTATACATGTTAAAGCCTGTCTGCTTGTTTTTGTGCTTTACCTACGTTGTTTATCAGTGTTCTAATATTTGGCGCCAAAATTCATATTCTATTCATATATTTTCAGTCTTGCAGAATCAAAAGACTACTCATAAACACATTAAACTCTTAAATTAATAAAAGAAACAAAATAAGTATTTTATCAATTTTTAAGTATAATTATTTTCGTTTGAAACAAGTAATTTTTACGCAATCATTTATTACAAAATTATTAAAGTTGATCACATTTCAGAGTAATTCTGTGCGAAAGGCACAATCAAAGTATCTTGAAGGCATTGCCGTATAATCATCTGATGTCGATCATGAGTGACTGTTTTAAGTAACAATTTAAAGACTTTTCCCATGGGAAATTATTTTAAATAAACCAAACACTATGATTTATCGCGTATAGTTCGGAAGCTGTTCAAAGCGCTGTATCGAAGTTCATTGGACTGTATGCTAAATTAGCATTGACTAACTTATAAGAAAAAAGCTCTGACGTATAGAGAAACTACACTCACTTACAAAAGTTAAACAGGAAGATGTAAAATGAAAAAAAAAAAAAAATACTGCTTTGATTGACACAAAATTCGGCAGGAAAGTAGCATATATATTTATGCATAAAACAAAATGAATAATTATATACAGAAATGAAAACAATATTAAATTTTTGTAAGTTATCAGATAATGACATACTGTGTAAATGACATACTGTGTGACATTATGTATAAAGTGAAAATGAACAGAATAAAATGAAAAAAAGGACATTAATAGGGTATATGATCCCCTCATCTGTATACAAAGTATACACCTTGTGACCATGCTTTCAATTAGGTGGTCAACCAGCGCAGAATCAAGCAATCGCCATTCTTCTTGTAGAGCGGTTTCCAGCTCAATAAGAGTGGCTGGAGGTGGGAAACGTGAAGATACAGCACGGCCGAGAGCATCCCAAAGATTTTCAATGGGATTAAGATCGGGGGGAATATGCTGGCCATGCCATACGCGCAATCCCTCCACTCTCCAGGTAGTCATCGATGTCGGCTCTATGGGGACGTGCGTTATCGTCCATTGAAACAAAAGTAGGGCCAACTGCTGCAGCGTACAATCTCACAATGGGTTCTAGGACTTCATCTCGATACCGGACTGCCGTCACAGAACCCCGTTTAAAGATGTGCAGATCGGTGCGCTATCCTAATGAAATCCCTGCCCACACCATAATGCTTCCGCCTCGGAATGCGTGATGTTCGATGATGTTTTAGGGCTGATTGCGTGTTCCTTGTTCACGCCACATCCTTATACGCTTGTCATATGGCTCCAGAGCAAATTTTGACTCATCAGTAAACATGACATTGCCCCAGTCAGACACAGTCCAATTGACATGTTCCCAGCACCACTTTAATCGTGCCCCTCTTGATTGGACGGATAGAAAAACACTAACTCGAGGTACCCGGGCGTACAGTCCACTCATATGTAATCTTCGGCGTACAGTACCTGCAGATATCGCTTTATCAATGGACGCTGTAACCATAGATGTCGCACGTATGGAGGTCGCTATGCGATTCCGTTTGGCTAAAATAGCAATATATTGATCTTCCGCGGGGGTTGTAACCTTTGGGCGACCGGCTACGGGCCTTCGGGCAACTATCTGTGTAGTTTGGAATTGTTTCCATAAACGTGAAGTTACAGACTGATGAACACCGAAGAAAAGAGCAACATCTGTGTGATGGACTGTCCTGCTCAATACCTCCAACAGCCCGACAGCTCTCAGAGAATTCCATTTGTCTTCTGAAAGCCCTAGAAACACGTCTAACTTGAAAAAAAATCGTACGAATGTTCTCAACACCTTTCATCGTCACTTACATGCAACTCCTGTAACCCTTCACAATGGCGGCTTCTTATACGACTGCCTGTTTTGCTTGTTTCTCGGCGAGAACCCGTGATTGGCTGTTACCTAACATACCTGCATACTTCCTTCTACTTTTGCAGCAAATTTCAGCTTCTTTAATTCAGATTGATTTACGCACATTAACATTTTCCTCTCCGTGCTTAACTTTCAGAAGTGAGTGTATATCAGTTTCCCAGTAAAAAGCTGTTTTTTTTTAATTCAAAAAATTTATTAAGGTCGGCCGGCTAATAAATTTTAGTTGTACCTTATCCAGTGGCATTTTGTAAAAATTGAGAATTGCAGGTTGTCAGGATTTCACCAATAACAAGGACTTGTATATAGGACGATCATCGACAATCGGCAGACGGTCGAAATAGCGTCAGCCTCCAGTGGAAAATACTCGACCCCTTTTAATGGTTAGCTACAGAAACCCTTTCTATGGACGTATAGCGACGAATCATGATGTCACCTACTACTAACTGACGCATCAGCACATGAAAAATTTTATGGTTACGAATCACAGCACTATTTTATAGGCAAATTACGTTTATCTGCATTAGAATACTTCGATGATCATCCTATATCTAAGCCCTTGCCAATAGTAATTTGCCGATAAAAGTATTGAAAATTGTGGAAGATTTGGAATTGTGGAGAGAGAGTTTATCGAGATCTACGGCTCTTTTAAGGCCTTCATCTTAGATGTTCCGAAATACAAGATCGTCTTTATTTCAAAGTGGGTGTTCACCTTTATTTCAATTACTGGTGCACAGTGAAAATAAATTATCTCACAATATGTACTTTCCAACTTAATGTTCCTTAGTGTCTTATGAGAGATATCGAAAATTAAAAATAAATTTTAAATAAATACAGTTTAAAAAAACAAAAAAAAACACGCTTTAGTAATAAATTGAACTAAGTAATAAGTGAAAAATAATTCTTAATATAGAAATAAATTAATGAACGAAAAGTAGTATTATTTTGAAAAAAGCGTGTGATGCTCCATATATCAGTTATTGAGAAAATTCGATCGGTACGATTAGTACAAAAATGATACAAAAAATATAGCACAAAGCGCCCCACACATTTTCACAATAATACTATTTTTCGTTCATTAATTTATTTCTATATGAAGAATTATTTTTCACTTTTTAGTTAGTTCAATTTATCACTAAAGCGTGTGTTTTAGTTTTTTTAAACTATATTTTTTAATTTTCCGTTAAATTAAAAAAATATATATATATACAGGCGAGGAGCTGCAATCGACCTTTCGCCAGCTTCAACGATCAATTACGACAATTCCGACCAAGTTCTACAATTTTCTAGAAGCAGGCCCAATGGCAGGCTTCCCGGTCAGCTCTATTTCATTCTGGCAACCATTCCTTGTTGCTTAGTTTCAGCAAAATTCCTTCTAATTTCTTAAATATATTTTTTCATTTCGATTTTTTTTTTCTTTGCGTACTTTGAACATAACGCAACCTTAATTGAGTTTATGCTTTAACGATAAATCTGAAACATGCTCATAATCAGCTTTACCATTTTAATTTTTAAAGTAATATTATGAAAATTTCCACTCACTCGATGAAGTGAAAAAGAAAGAGAGAAAGAAAGAAAGCCTTTTAACTTTTATTCTGACGCTTTAAAAACTTCAAAGCATGAAAATACTCAAAGCCAACGAGCATCTTTAGATACATTAGCCTTGATATGGTGGCTCCACTTTGAGATTACACTGATAAAGAACCGCAAAAAAGGATACTTTGATTTAGAAACAACTTTCATTAAATTAAAAGCTAATTTATACAAAAAAGGAGGAATTTTGTGATAAAATTTAAGATTTTTTCCTCTGTAAATATTTATCGAAAGTCGAAACTGTTTCGTTTAAAGTTCTCCTTACTCATAAAAAAAGTTTCATACATTAAAAAAAAATTGTACTTGATATTACAGAAAATTTGTACCAAAAATAGTAATCTCAGCTCGTCATGCGATAAACAAAAAGAGTTTGGCCATTTTATTTATTTATTTTTTAACTACTGAAAACAGATTATGTAATTTTAGGATAATCTTCTTAACCCTTTGATGCGCAACCCTTTCCCAATACTGAAAAAAGGGCAGCCGTCGCCATTGCTCGACTTAACTACCATCAAGATCGCGGCAATTTGCTGGTAGTTAAGTCGAGCGATGACAACGGCTGCCCTTTTTTTCAGCAGTGGGCAATCTATCCAGCTGTTCTCCCATTCTTCCATTTTTCAGCAGATGTCAGTGCTGTTAAAAATAATCGTGACAATTTTTTTACGGGAAATGACGTGCTAAAAAGTAAAGGATTCTCGTGTAGTTCTGTCATCCGCAACTATTTTTATAGAAATCAAATCTATTCTTCGTGACTGGCAACAGTCAAAACGTCAGAGTTTAGTGTTCCCAGAGCGGGAACACTGCGCGTTAAAGGGTTAAAAATACCTAACAATACCTAAAAGTGCATGATGACCGGCTAAACCGTCCCACGAACTGAGTGACAGAAGTAAACGGCGAAAAATAGGAATTACGGAGAAATGCAGTTACAGATATGCTAATTTATACCATTGAATTAAAATTGGGAACTGCTGGAGAAAGGGGTGCATTTAAAACATTAAAGGAAGCGAGCACTGCCCCAAAGCGAACGGGAAATATTTTCTTATTCTGTCGTTAAAGCTTAATTAAAGCTTATTCTGTCGTTCACCAAATAGAGAATCTTTAGTTAACACAAATATAGGCACTATCAATGTTTGTTGAGACTTACAGAAAACAATATGATGCAATGAGAGCCACCGATTGAAAATTATGCCCAAACTACAGTGTTCTACAAAGCGCTAAAAAAGATTGTTACCTTGGTAAAGAATCCTCCTACATTATTGAAAACTGTGTTTCAATAACAAAATTTATTAAATCATACCAGTGAGAGTTTATTAATGTATTTAAAAGAAACTGTGGAAGCTCCAAGTGAAGATAAAAAAAAAAAAAAAAAAAAAAAACTCGCTAAACCTTTCCTTGCAAGTGGTTCTCAACAAACGCAATACAAACAAATGTTTCATTCTGATGGAAACATATTTCAATTTTGACGACAGCTGGCTGTGCGGCACAGCCATCTGTCGTCAAAAAAGGGTCTCTAGATCTGTAGCACGCAATGAACGTTTTGATCGTCCACCATCTTGCTGGTAGTTCAGTCGCGCGATGGCAACGGCTGCCCTTTTTTTCAGCAGTGGGCAATCTGTCCAGCTGTTGTCGCATTCTTCCATTTTTCAGCAAATGTCAGTGCTGTTAAAAAGAATCGTGACTTTTTTTTACGGGAAATGACGAGCAAAAAATGTAAAAGATTCTCGTGGAGCTATGTCACCTGCAACTATTTTTATAGAAATCGAATCTATTCTTCGTGACTGGAAACAGTCAAAACGTCAGAGTTTAGTGTTCCCAGAGCGGGAACACTGCGAGTTAATGGGTTAAAGAGCATACTTTTTTGGTATTACTTTTAAATACTTCACCAGCTGAGTGCTACTTTTTTTTCAAGGAAGGAATGGTTGACAATAAGAAAAAATAATAACTTCCCCCATAATATTTACCCTTCTGTCATGGGTCAGTCATACTCCCATTAACAGTGCATTCTATGTCCAAATAACCGCTTTGTATGAATTGTAAAATGCAGTTTTATACAGGGCCGTAACCAGAGGGTGGGCTACGGGGGCTGAGCCCACCTAGCCGGCTTTCAGCGCACCTAAAATTTTCAAACTTTTTTGTAAATTTACATATAAATACGAAACTCTAGAAACGGCGGATTTTTAACAATTGCTAAATTTTACATGAAAAAAAATACCCATTGTTTTGGGAGAATTTCTCATCACAATTGCCAGATTTCTATATATATAATTAATTATCTTGCTGCTCTTGGCCGCACGTAGCATCGGTTTTCGGATTTTTCCGAGAACACGAAATTGCTGGTCTCCTTTTAAGTTCCTTACAATTTTTCATACATATTTAAAATGAAAAATAAATGCATTTTTCAGTAAATTTTTATTCTTATTATATTAAGTTTATAGTATTATTTCAAGTTTATAGTACTTATAGTATTATTTTAAGCTTAATTGTTAACATTTTTTATTTTAACGAGTTTATTATTATTATTATTATTATTATTATTATTATTATTATTATCAATGGGTCGTATTTAATGGATTGCAAAAGGTACAATTAACTAGTAACTACGTCTTGTAAATTATTGTTGTACAAAAAATTACTCTAACCCGTATCCAACACTGCATTCTCTCAAAGTATCATTTGAATATTTTTAAAGGGACTTCAAAGAAAAAATTATGAACTTAATGAGTGTTAAATATTTTTAAAACACGGCGTTTTGTGAAGCAAATACTTTAGAAAAAATGTACAAACTGAATCTACCCCCTCCGCCTATTATGGTTACGGCCCTGGTTTGTAAAATATATGCAGAGTTTTACCTAGAGATTTGAAAAAGAGAGACACTATGTTATGTATGAATATTTCAGACTCCCTAATTTCTAATCGATACGTGCAACGTTCTTTCCGTTGCATCTAGAAACAATATCTCTAAAAGGGTATTTTTATTGGATCAGATCTAAGAATAAGGTCTGACAATTGGCTTTTCTCCCTCCTCTCAACAGACTGAATTTTACGGATTTTTCAAAGCTGAAAGCTTGCATGCGCTAATCCCTGCAATATCCGCTTGAGGTGCACGAAATCCCTTTTTCGCTATTCTAAGTATTAGCACTGCCTTGCTATGAGATTCTCAGTTCTTCACTTTGAGGCACATTTTGTAGTCAAAATTTCCCCTTTCTTATATTTATGGATGAAATCGATATATATATATATATATTTTTATAAAAAGACAAATATTTTCTATGATTCTTGCTTGCTTGCACCCACATCGTAGTTCCGCCTCTTTCAAAAAGCAACAGTTGGGAAACTGCGTTTTTTCATATGCAAATAAAATAGCAAGATTACAGGAAGGTAAGAAAGGGAAACAGAACGAAAAAGCGTTTTTGTGTTTTAAAAGTTAAGACGTGTTTGCGTAAAATATTGTGTTTCGCATTGATATTGGAATAAGGCTTTTGTGCGATGCCGAATTGGGGAAATTTTTGTAGAGTCAGTATCGGTTATCACTCACATATAAAGTCATCCTGCTTAAATGGTCACTTTTTTCATGTCCCGTTTCACACAATAGGAAATATGTGTTAAAATATACCGTCCATATAGCCATTTTCTATTCCATATTATCAGATATATGGCTGCTTTGAAAGTCAAAATAAAACATTTTTGGTTCCAATTCAACTGTAAAATATTTTGTTTCTAAGGAGCGAAATCAGTTTTCGCTTTTATGCTGTTAATTTTTGTTTAACTGACCAGATGCGCAATGAAAACACAGTTACCTTTTAATGTGTTTACCGTGATCAATCCTTCCAACTGTTGAAAGGAATTTTCAAGCGGGATTTGATTACTTTAGGAACTACATACACGGTACAGTTGTAGTTTGTAAGACCTGTTCATAAGAAACATAAGATGTGGAAATGTTGTTTTCCACAAAATCTTTATATTTTAGATAGCATGTGATGATTGTGTGATGATTTACTTTATGATGATATACTATGACCTGCATACATACAGACTAGAAGTAAAAGACCGTTGTGGAGCCAATTACAACGGGCGCTAGAAAAAACATTTGACGAAAACATATCTAAACTCAATGTAGTTCATCTTCGTCCACCTAAAATAAATAAGTTCATATTTAAGTTTCATTTTAAACCCAAATAAAATTTCATACTCTTCTGTAAACGCGCCGAAACTTTTAGCATTCGAAATATTTCGTTTTGTGTACACAGCCATTCTTATATCCCATGCAGACGAATTATTTGCGACGAAAAAAAAAAAACCCTCTGTAATCTGTTAAAACTATTTTAAAGGAATTGGAATTACTTTTTCCCTTTCACAGCCTGATGACCGTGATGGATACGTCGTCATACCTATTGCAACAGCTCATTTTGTCACGCAAATGATTCGCTTTTTTCTTTTACTCTCGGAAATAAAAGTGAGCTGAAAATAGCAAAAAATGGCTTATAAATGAGGGAACCATTGGATTTTCAGATTTTTAAAGTAGTACAGATTGCTTTTATATTTTTATACATAATTACGAAAAATTTCAAACGGATCGTATAATGGGTGTAGATGTTATTAGACGTTTTCTGCTTTTGAATCTCTTTTGTACATTTTAATCTTCTTGGAGTAATGGAGGTAAGATATTTATATGGAAGTGGCTGCCTGAAATAGTTACAGCGAGTCAGGGATCAGCGTAACTATACAGGGTATCCCATAAATACCGCCCAAACTCTGCAGAACCAGATTTCTCGCTGGGAGTACATAAAAAATGCCCAGAGAAGTGCACCTGTACAATCCATAGTTTTCGAGAAAAACAGGAAAAACAACTAGAAACATTAAACTGGATACTGATTTACATATGGGGACTCGGTGTTATGGCCGCTACAATCTGGCACCTATGGATTGCTTTCAATGAAAACGATTGAAAGAATTAATCTATCGAGTCCTAATTGCAACAAATAGTGATTCAGTCTCTCCCCTTCGTGCTGGTGTATTTATGTGGGTACCAGGGTTTCCGCTACGGTCGCATTTTTAGCAAAATGCGAAAAGACTATACAAAAATGCGAAAATGAAACAAGACATTTTTGCTATTTGCTTTACTAAAGCCTATACTAAAGCCTTTGTTTTGAATAATAATAAAAACATATTTTATTTATTATTTTCTTTACTCTTGAAATTTTTCTATAGGAAAACCGATAAAGTATGGTATAAGCTTGATATAATGCAGTTTTATATAGTAAATAATAATTCTAGTAAAAGAATATAAATCACAACTAAGACATTTAATTTACTATAAATTTCAATAATATTCAGTATGTGTTATGTTGGGCTTGTACTGTCTTAAAATTAAACTTGTTTTCTCTTAATGATAAGTACAATTATTAATTTTTATTTCAATTTTTAAAAAATGTTTTTCTTACTTCTGTGTATTACTTCTTTTAAAGATATCATTCCTACATTTTGATATTTAACTTACAAATGTAAATGAAACACTATTAATTACTCAAAAATACTATGTACGCTTGTATTTACAGACCTATTGGTATTTTAGCATGAAAATTTCGGCATGATATCTTAATTCTTTAAAGGTGTCACGCCTACATTTAATATACAAATGTAAATGAAACACTATTAAGGCATCGAAAATGCTATGTGAACTTGTATTTACAGGTATTTTAGCATTTTAATAAAGCTTTTTTTCTGATTTTAGCTTTTATGCTAAAGAACTTTTGAACTCAGCTCAAACCCTGGTGGGTACTAGATGGAACGTAAGCAGTTGACCATTACATTGCGCACGCATGCAAGCCTCGAAATGCACGGTAGATATTTTGAGCATCATTTTATGAAAGCATATGCAAAAAAATCTATGTTCATGATTCCATTAAAGGCTCTTTTCAAGCACCGGAAAAGAAGTTTTTGCTTTTTCCTCGTACTTTTCTTGAAAACTACGGGCCATACAGTTATAGTTCTTTGGGCACTTTTTATGTACTCCCAACGAGAAATCTGGTTTTGCAGAGTTTGGGCAGTATTTATGGGACATCCTGTATAGTAGGATAATAATTTATCAGATGTTATTATCAGAAGCATTAATTTTGTCAGGAATATCAAACAAACTTTCGAACGTTCAATACGAAACGTGAGAGAAATGCTCTTCAACTGTCAGAAATTTGATTTAAAAATAATTTTGCATATCATTCGGTATTCATTAGGAAATTTTACGTAAAAAATATCAATTATGGGGCACCCTCTCTGGTAGAGGACTCCGGTCTGCAGCGCAGGCTGAGTCCTCCACCAGAGAGGACCAGATTTAGGAGGGCCTTCCTAAATCTGGACCTGTCTGTTATACTTAAAAACGGTGGTGAAAGTCTTAAATTAAAGATTGAAATAAAATAAAGAGCATTCGTTGAAAAGGGATTAACCCTTTAACGCGCAGTATTCCCGCTCTGGGAACACCAAACTCTGACGTTTTGACTCTAGCCAGTCAGGAAGAATAGATCTGATTTCTATAAAAATAGCTGCGGGGGACATAGCTCCACGAGAATCCTTTACTTTTTAGCACGTAATTCCCCGTAAAAAATTGTCACGATTATATTTAACAGCAATGACATCTGCTGAAAAAAGGAAGAATGTGAGAACAGCTGGATAGATTGCCCAATGCTGAAAAAAGAGCAGCCGTTGCCATCGCTCGACTTAACTACCAGCAAGATGGCGGACGATCGAAACGTTCATCGCGTGCCACAGATCTAGAGAACCCTTTTTTGACAACATCTGGCTGTGCCGGCACAGCCAGCCAAAAACCGTCAAAAAAGTCGTTCAGCTGTCAAAAAAGGGTTCTCTAGATCTGTGGACCGCGATGAACGTTTCGATCGTCCGCCATCTTGCTGGTAGTTAAGTCGAGCGATGGCAACGGCTGCCCTTTTTTCAGCATTGGGAAAGGGTTGCGCCTCAAAGTGTTAAAATAAAAAGCACTCGTTGAAAAAAGACTCAAAACGAAGTTTTCGGGGAATAAAATAAGCTGAAATGAAGTAAATCATGTGCGGTGATCATCCAAATTGGTATTGGCCCCAACAGTGGCATAGCGCTGGTGCTTTGAACTGAGACACGGAAGGTGCCTATGGTTCGAAACCAAGTCGCGTCCGCCGACCTCACGGTTTGGAGTTTTCCGTGATCTTCTCCGAAACTTCGCGTTAGAACCCCTTAGAAAGTGCACCACGGAGGGCAATCCCACCCCTGGCCTAGATCCCTAGAGTAGATAATTGTCCGTAACCCCCATTTCCAAATTTGTATTTTGCAATTCTACAAAAAAAATCTGGAGTGATTCCACTCAACTTTCCGAACACTTACGATTGAAATCATTACCAAGCATTTAAATAAATTTTAATCGATGAATAATTCAAACGTATACACCAAATTGAAGCTCAATCGAATGTACTGTTTAAACGCTAGTGAATTTTCAAGAATTTCCTCCCATAGGCCATAATGTAAAAGAAATCTTTGTCGTAGCCCTGTAGAAAAACTATAAGACCTATACACACCAAAATCAATACCGGTCTTGCGACGGTGGTTTATAACATAACCCATATTTGAGCTCAATCGAATGCTCCGTTCAGGAGCTATCGTGTTCACTCACATACACACGCACACACATACACACATACACACACACACACACGCACACACATACACACATACACACACACACACGTACACACATACATACATACATCTCGTAAAAGTAACATAAATGAAATCAGAAGACCCCAAAACGTGTAAATACACCAAAATCTCGAATTTGAATTTTTTCATGATTACAATACTTTCCTTACATGGTACATGTTCGGAAAGTAAAAAGAAGCTTTTAAATTAAAAGGAAAGATTGTGATGCATTCCGGTAGTGCAGATATTTTGGCTTCTAAATATAAGTAAGATTAGTTCCTCAACCAATCTGAAACATTGGCTGAAGTAGTAATCTTTGTAACTGTCCTATGTAAAATTCATTCAATTATACAAAACATTGCATTTTTACTTTCCGAATATGTACCATGTAAGGAAAGTATTGTAATCATGAAAAAATTCGAGATTTTGGTATATTTACACGTTTTGCAGTCTTCTGAATTCATTTATGCTATTTTTAAGAGATGTATGTATGTATGTGTGTATGTGTGTGTGTATGTGCGTATGTGTGTTTGTGTGTATGTGAGTGAACACGATAGCTCCTGAACGGGGCATGCGATTGAGCTCAAATTGGGTATATATGTTATAAAGCACCGTCGCAAGACCGGTATTGATTTTGGTGTGTATAGGACTTATAGTTTTTCTGCAGGGCTACGACAAAGATTTCTTTTACATTATGGGCTATGGGGGTAAATTCTGGAAAGTGCGCTAGCGTTTAAACGGTACATTCGATTGAGCCTCAATTTGGTGTATATGTTAGAAGTATTCATCGATTAAAATTTATTTAAATCCTCGGTAATGATCTTAATCGTAAGTGTTCGGAAAGTCGAGTGGACTCACTCCAGATTTTTTTTTAAATGTGATTGTTACTTTTTCTAGTATTGAATAAAAATTTTAAAATATTATAATTAGTAATAATTTTAATTGATACAGTTTTTAATCCAACTTTTTACCGCATTTTTACAAGTTTCATTTATTCTTCAACTAGTTACACAATGCAGTGTGTTGAAAAAATATAACTATTTTTTAATCATATCTTAAAAGCATTCTTCAAGACTAAGAGCTTGCTTTTAGCCTTCACGAAACAAATGATGTGACAGCTTTTTACCTAGAGACTCGCAGCAAAGTAAAAGCAAGCACCAGGAATATTTGAAAAACGCAGAATCCTTAATTCTCCATCAATATATGCACCGCACTTTCTGTTGCATCTAAAAGCAATATCTAAAAAGTATTTTCATTGGATCTGACCTAAGAATAAAATCACCCAGCCGGCTTTCCTCTCCCTTCTCTCAACAATGGGGAATTTTATGGATTTTCAGGAGCTAAAAGCTCGGACACGTTAATCCGTGCGATATCCGCTTGAGGTGCTCGAAAATCCCTTTTTTGAAGTTCTTCATATTTTATTGCCTCACTAACAGAGATCTACGCACTCCCTCTATGAAAGCACATTGTATATTCAAAACTTCTCTTCCCCCCAGCTTTATAAAATCGATTTTTAAAAGAGACAAATATTTTCTTTTGACTCCCGGTTTGTACCCACATTACAGTTCTCTCCCCCCATTCCCCCTTTTTCTAAAAGCAACAGTTGTAAGCTGCGTCTCTATGTATGCAAATCTATTTGCAGCAGCGGTGAGTAGAGAGTAAAAGAAAACAGCGAGAGAGAAGCGGTTCGAAGTTAAGAAGTGCATGTCGTCAGGCAACAGGTCAAATATTGTGCTATGCGGAAAAGCAGAAGATCATAGAATTGAGCTTTCTAGGGTAGTGTGTGTGTGTGTGTGTGTGTGGTGGGGGGAGCTTTTCTGTTGCTTAAAATAAGTGATTTATTTCATTGACTTCTAAAAAAAAAAAAAGAAAAAAAATTAAATCTCTATTTTTTCCTTTTCTAAATCAATTTTCACAAATGAATTACTTTTCCCCATAGAATTACTTATATTTAACTTATGTAACTAATTACTTCAATTCTGAAATTTCATTAGTTGAAGGAACTTTCATTATTTAAATTGCTGATTAATCAATTACTTATTAGAGGTAAACCAGTGTCAAAATACAAAATATTGTGCAATGCTCTAAAAAAGAATATTCAGTAAGATAAACTAACTTGAATCTTTTATTATTTGAATTCTGCAGTTCTATTAGCTGAATGTGCATTATTTAATTAGTTGGCCTTGCAATTTTTTTAATAAGAGCTCAACCAGTGTTCAAATACATCGTAGTGCGCAATGCTTAGATAAGAAAGAAAATTTGAATAAGGAAAATTGACTTAAATGACTTATTATTTGAATTCTGCAATTTCATTAGCTGAATGTGCATTATTTAATTAGTTGGCCTTGCAATTATTTATAAGAGCTCAATCAATGATAAAATAAACTGTAGTGTGCAATGTTTAGATAAGAAAGAAAATTTGAATGAGGTAAATTACTTGAGTATTATATATAATCCGAATTTAATTCTTTTATTCTTTTAACGTAAGAAGTAAGTCGTATGATTCCTTATAAGTTTTAAATAACTAGATCCAAACACAAAAAGAACAGATTTTATAGCATAAAGTGGTAGGAAAGTTGAAAATGTCTTAATCTCTTCCTTTAAAAATCTTCATTGTCAATAATATTCTGAAGAAGAAATAATTGAAATATGAAAAATAACTTTTGTTGAATATCAGTTCGTTTGAAATGAAAAGGACAAACCATTAATGATTGTGATAATGTTAAGCACGTTGCACCTTTATCAAAATCACTTCTTTAACACAGTAAATATTATATCAGAAGGTTTTTTTCTTTGAGTTCTTTTTTACATGAGATGCAGAGGATTTAAACTCGGACTTTAAAAAATTTTTGATTTTTAGCAAAAATCATTATTTTAAAATGTTTTTACGAAAAGTTTCAGTCATCTTGACGTAGATAGAAAACCTTTATTTAATTCTATCTCTCTTAATTTATTTCTTATTGATGTTTTGTTACCTTTCAACAAAAATGAAAGTGTTTTCATCCTTAAGTATTTTAATAATACATTTACGTTCTAGTGCGGAGAGGGGGGGGGGGTTCTGGATATTTCTGATTGATTCATTATTAATTTTTGCTTTTTCTTTTAATATTTTCGTGAAATTTCCCTTTTAGTACAGTCATATTTTTCATTTGTAATTTAGCATATATTGTTAGCATTTTAATTTAGCAAATATGTTAGAAAAACTTTTTGAAACATAAATGCTTGCTTGTTTGTTTGCAAGGAGATGCGGCTGACATAACAGATTCTGCCATTTAAAGTTACGTACGCTCATTCTAGGGTTTCCTACCAAAATCTGGATCCTCATCAGAGGGTGACGGACTTCCGTATTTCGGTACTCCTCGGTAACTGCTAATAACCGAACAGGATGATTAAAATTCAAAAATGTCTTTTGCTGAACATTAGGACTTGAAATGAGTAAAGAAAGCAATTAGACTGTATCAATAATCAAAATCATTTAGAATTTTTGTGAAACAAGTTTCTTATAATTAATTTTAAATTTGAAAAAAAGGAATTATTATTATTTAATTTATTTTGATTTTCTTTTTGGATTAATTCATTTTTTTCAAGTACAGAGAGAGCTGCAACCTTCCATATTCTATCTTTACAGCACCAGCCTGTTACTAATTTCACAACGCAAGAAGAATACGAATAGAAGAATAGAATATCTCTCTTATGTCATACAGGAATTTAGTATTATTCGCTAATTTTTTCACTTATTTTAAACTCCCTAAGAATAATAATCGAGAAAACTGTTTAAGCTTGTTGCCACATTATTTAATCACAAAATGTGTATGTTTAAAAAAATTAAATTCTGTTTTCATTTAATTTTTGGATACCCTAGCTTTAGCTGCCGAGTAAAAATTAAATTAAATGTAATTTTTCTCTTTCATTTTTATAATTTTACATTAATTACAAATATCAACTTGAAACAAAAATGAAATAGTTTAATGTACGCATAGTAAAATGTACGCATTTATCAGATTTCTTTTAATATTATGATTTCAAATGATAAAGATTTTACGATCACAAGAATAAAACTGTTCCAACCAGTGTAACAACTTTATTTTACTACCCAGCAGGGTTTGAAAAAAACCCGTATTTTTTAACCCCCCTCCCCCAAAAAACGGGTTTTTTGGTTTAAACCAGTTTTTTTTGGTTTAAAAAAATCCTTTTATAATTAGATTTATACATATTTATAAATAAAATTATTTGTAAAATGTTCAAATAACAATTAATATCACTTCTGCAAATAATTAAAACAAAGTAAATAAACAATTACTGTATATTTATGCGGACATTGAAATCATAAAATTTAATGTTTATTTAGAGATACTATTTCTCAAACTTAATATATGTATAATATAATATAATAGTACTTGTTTACTACATTTTACATGGAATGTTGCTTTTAGGTTCATCAGTAATAATAGTGATGAGTTGTTCAAAATGATATTTATAAGCTCTAAAAATAATTTGTTAAAACACAAAACCTCTATTTCAGAAACAAATTAAAAATGCAGCCTATAATTTAAGTTTAATTAACAATTTATAATAATGATAAAACATCAATGTATCTATTAGATTGATGTAAAAACTTATTGTTGATACTTATAAGGATAATTTTAAAACATATCATAACTTATTCTATCAGTAGTATTCGTAACTTTAAATTATTCTTAAAAAAAAAAAACAAACAAACAAACAAAAAAAAACAATTGGTTTTTTGAGGAAAAAACCATTTGGTTTAAACCAGTCGGTTTAAACCATCCCAACCCTGCTACCCAACTCCCCTCAACTAATGTTCAGAAATATTTGATGTACGCATTTATCAGATTTCTTTTAATTTTATGATTTCAAAAGATAAAGATTTTATGAGCATAAGAATAAAATTATTTCAACCAGTGTAGCAAATTTATTTTACTACCCAGTTCCCCTCAACTAATGTTCAGAAATTTTTGTTCATCTAAATAAGACCTCACTTTACTGAGTGTAAACAAATGCTGCAACCTTAATTTATTTATTCTGTAATTCTCTCACGTATTAAAAAAAAAATAGGTTTTTTTGTATTTCTCTCCCCCCTCCCCCGAAACGTATTTTGTTTCTATTTAAACAGAATTTTCTATTTTATTCTATGCAGGAAATTTTGTTAGTTTTTCTTTCTTGTAAATACAACCAAGCTTAATACGTCTTTTTAATATCGGCCGTAATATAAATAATCTTTTGAAATCAAAATTTTATTTAATGCAATTAATATAAATTTTCTGTTTCTGGGAATTTGCATATGTTTACATTTTTTTTTTGACAAAGAAAAAATAACTTTTCAAATTTATAAGCCTTTAAATATTGTTTAATTTCCGCATCGCTTTCGATTAATCGTGTTAGATAACGTTATAGCATCTCTGTCAGGAACTTAATTTCATTACGTTTTCCTGTTCCTTTATTTTCTGCCCTATTCGCCGATGTACGTAAGCTTGGCGCCAAGCATAGAGACAGAAAGATTAGAAGACGTATGAGAAATAATTACCAGTGAGAAAGTAATTATGCAAAGCTACGTTATTTAGAAAACAGAATGTGCGCCTGCGAAAGCAATTTATTCAGTTGAAAGAGACTTTCAATGTTGGCTTGACGTGGAAAAAAAATCAAATTTCAATTACATGCTGAAGATTTGTACGAAGTTCACAAAAAAATCTAACTTCCTTTCCTCTTACGTAGGGTTTCCAACCGTACCGCGAGAGCCGGGACGTCCCGTTTCTAGGGTTTTAGAGGACACGTCCCGCGAAAGGTGTGCGGGACGCCAAATGTCCCGTTTTTTGAATAGAATAAGTGATTTAATAATTTTAGAAATTAGCAGAAATGTTAAACATTAAGTTTCTTTTATAAATAAATATGATTTTACCAGAAGTGATCGTATACATTAAGTTTTTTTCCCCAAATAGGTAACATTATGATTTAAGTAAAAGTGGTTTAATATAGCTTATGCATTCCTTATACTTCCTTGTATGGACTTTTAGGAAGTAATGTGACCCGAAAAATTTCGGGGCCAGATTTCGACAAAAAACCGATTTTGACTATCTCTAAATTTACTTTTAAGAATTTTTATCGATGCATCTCATCGTACGCTATCAGGCACGTTCATATAAATGCATGTACAACCCATTTTGACCAACCGTAAGTCTATTTTAACCAGTTTTTCCATGCCGTCTGTACGTACGTACGTATGTAACTCGCATAGCTCAAAAACTATTCGACGTAGAATGTTGAAACGTTATATTTAGGATTGTTGTAACGCCTAGTTGTGCACCTGTCCTTTTGGTCCAATTCGACTTGATAGTTTATCTACAGGGCCCCCAAAAATATTCTAAATACATTACACTCCATGGGCAGAAATTCATTAAAGCGTATTTTAGAGGTATTAGGCTAGTTCAAATGACTCAGATTCAAATGACTCAGAGTAGAATGTTGAAATTTCATATATAAGATTTTTGTAACATCTAGTTGTGCATCTCGATTTTTGGCTCCAATCTACTGAAGAGTTTATTTACGGGACCACCCAAAAGAATTCGAGTACATTAATGCCTATGGACATCTTCAATATATTACATCTGTAGTCTGTCATAGTTTGGTCCATTCCCAAAATCTCGCCATTTGTCATCGACCTTGGCGAGTTTTGCTGAAATATCACCAAATTTGGCGCCAAAAATAATTTCGCTTTTCGCATAACTCTAACACTTTTAACCGTAGACAGTTGAAATTTTGTATTTAGAACTATTGTAACATCTAACTGTGCATATCCTTTTTGAAAGCAATCGACTGCGCAATTTATTGACAGGGTCAGCTAAGTGACCTTAAATACATTAAGGTGCATGGATACTTTTAATTCATAGAAAGTCTGTGATCAATCACTACTTTGTCTGTCCCCAAAATCTCGCAAACTATCCCAAGCGTTGGCTTTTGCTGAAATATTGCCCATCTAAAGGTCAGAAAGTTAAGTTTGAAGTGGAGTATATCTTGGCGATATCGAAATATTTGGGTAGAAATTGCTAAACCTTACTATTACTGCAGTATTTTATCTCTTTCAAACAAAATAAGTTTAGATGAAGTGCGCCGAAAACATTTTTGATTTAATAGACGTGCAAGGAGGTCATGTGTTGACCACATCAGATTTTTTTTCAAAATAAATAATTATCACAATCTTAGTAGAAGATGTGATTCAAGACTTAGAAGACTGTGTTGTCCTACTTCATTAAGGTATATTATTGATACCTACTCATAGGCTGTTTCAACTACTTCTAAAATGCCAAACTAAAAAGGTTTCACTTTTGTTTGTGAAAGGAATTGAAAAGTTCATTTAATTTCATTGATAATGATTGTACTGTTTGTTCTGATTATGAAGAGAGATAGACAACTCTACGATAGTTAATGTTAATTTTCCATTATTTTGCCTGACTGTTTTAATTTTTGTTAACTATGTTGCATGAATAATTATACCAAAGTAAAACATAATATTCAATAAAAATATTTAAAATGTAAAAGTTAAATCTGATTTTTATTGTTTTTCTTGCCTTTCTGTAATTAGTAAGCTGGCTCCCGCTTCTTTTTTAATAACGTCCCGAATTTTAATTGCGAAAGTCGTGCAAATTCGCGAATAAAGTTGACAAGCCTACTCCTACCGAAAATTTAAAATCATTTCGTGTGAAATCATTCAAAAACTCACACATATTTAGCATTTTTTAAAAACTCTAAAGAAGTATGAATCTAAATTTATAAAAACTTTGTAAATAACACGCATAAAGTGGTACTTATGAGCAATAAACGTAGTACAAACCGTAAGAAACTTCTCAAAAGATTTTCAAGACAGAAGCGGGGGGAGAAAAACCTTAAGCACTTTCGTATTTTAAATGCAAACTAAAATGCTACGTATTAAAAGCGTATCATAATCTATGGGTAGTGCCTATTTTTCTTCCTTGTTCTATTAACTTGGAAAGTGCATCATTTTTTATGAGTGTGCCGTATCTTTCTTCCTTGTTCCATAAAACACAACTTTGAAATTGAAATCTACATTAAAAGCGCCGACTAAAACTGTTTTATAATCATCGTCGGGCATATTCTAACTGTACTTCTGGTTTGTAAGAAGCTGTAGCGTTTGCCAGTTACTCGGCAAATACCGAAAATATCGCCGAATTAAGTTCAGTTTTAGGGACTTATTTTTGGGGGCCAAACTTGACGACAAATCATCGAAAACTGGAAAACTTGTCGACTTTCAACATTTTATTCTCCCAACTCCTCGTGCTTTCTGGCAACCCTATTGAAAAATGCAACGAAAACGTCAACGCAAATCGATTCACAAAAATGTGTCCACAAAAATGTGTCCACAAAAATATGTCCACAAATTATGTCGACCTGCTGTTGTATTAAAAATAAAGGATTTTCGTATTTAAAAAAGCTTCCTGACCTTCATTTAGGAACTGCATATTATATATATAGAGTGTTCCAAAAAGGCGATAACGGGCTTTCAATCTTTATCCAAGTTAGGTTGGCAATATAAATTCCAAATGTTCAAAATAAGTTAGGAAATAAAGACTACAGTAAGAAAAAAAGTTGCACTTTTAAAATTTGTATATAAGCCCAGTACAAAAAAATTCAACTAGTAAAATGTGTCCCATACATTAATGAGGTCATGTAGAAAATTTCAGCCTTTTATCATAAAACGTGCTTCGGATGATTATTTTTCAGAGGTCGTATAGAAATTACGAAAGAAAATTGTATTTTCCGCTTTAGCAATAAGCTTTTGCATACCAATTCATATAGCACACCCCTGACCATCTTTGTTTGAAAATATCTTAGAGACGTTCGATCATGAAACGCCGAATTTTGAACATTATCTCATTAGTGTATATCAAACATTTTACTAATTGGCAATTTTTTTTATGGGGGTCGTACACAAATTTAAAAAATGCAATTTTTTGGAAATTAACGTGAGAAATCTTTTCTTAACGTGGTCTTTTTTCCTACCTTATTTTGAATATTTTTTGTAAATTTACATTGTCTACTTTCCGCTAATAGATAAATAATTAAAGCGTGTTACCACCTTTTTGGGACTCCCTGTACATAGACACTTTATATGTAATAGTAATAAAATAGCCTTTGCCCCTTTAGTTTAATTTAGTATAAATTTGTCTTGAAAACTGTCTTTAATCTCCGTGAAAAGGAGTAATTTCCCTGTGAAGTTTGTGTCTCTGTTAGACATATATTACTTTCAAAGACGATATTTAAGCTCACTTAAGAAATAAAAATGCAGCGTAAGCTCATCTTGCAGTTTTTTTTTTTTTTTTTGCCATCAGCGTTGGCACCCGTCCTACAGAGATCCAGATCCGCGTTAAATTCCTAACTCCGCAAACAAATGACATCCCGATGAAGAACCAGTCATCTCTCTTGACCCTCCTCTTGCGCCCTAGCGACAGGCTTAGGAACTAGGGGGTATGTAATGTCAGGAGCGACAAAACTGCGGGGTCTTTTGCCGCCTGGTCCGCGTGAGTTGGTAGGTCGCCGGTCCTTCTCCAACAAAGTTATGAGGAATAAAGATCCAGATTAACCTCGAAACAGCTGTGGTCTGCACTTATTTAAACCCTTTCATGGGCCATTCATTTATCTTTTGAATTTCTCATATTTTGGGGGGGGTTTATTATCAATTAAGCAATAGCATTTAAGAAAACATATTTTATTTGCCAAATTTTATGTTTACATTTTAATTATGGGGATAAAAAGTATCTAGCAGTTTTTTACTTCAGGCAGTTCATGTTATGAGTCCATGCATACCTATCTATACTTCAATTCTTTTGATGTTATTGTAATGTAGAATTGTTGAGCAGTACAAACATAACATCAAAACTGCAACTCAAATCTTAAAACCTCATGTCTAATGGGTTAATGTCTGAATCGCTTGAACAAACATGATGGCAGAACTAAATAGATGTGAGAAATAGTTTTCCCAACGTTATAAAAGCAAGGCCAATACATTTTAGTGGGTATTCTGCTTTCCACAGGTATATCGTAAGATTATGTAGGTGGGAAGTAATCTTCCCAGTGCCCATGAAAGGGTTAAGAGAACGGCGCGTTCATCACACACACACACACACACACACATATATATATATATGTATATATATCGTCATTTTTAGAAAGGGCAGAATTTCAAAATCAATGAAACAATTAACAAACATAGATGCACATGTTTTTTGAATAATTATACCATTGCAACAGCATGAAAAGAAACCCTCACAACTTCATAAAAAATTAATATTTTATTTAAAGAGGCCTTTTCATTTCGCATCTTAATTATACGCTTATGTTTCAGTCATGTACTAATTTCTGTACACGACGAAAAACAAAACATTGATACACTTAATGATACTTCTTTTAATTACAATAAGAATTAAAAACATATGAATATATATTTATATAAACTTAAGAAAAACACCCTTTGCTTTTAAAAATTAAAAAAAAAGTATTAGGTCCTGGTCTTACAGTCCTTTGATTGTTTTTGTACCCGGAGTTTTCAGAAAATTCTCTTTTTATTCAACCACCGATCAGTTGTGGGAAATTCTTGAAAGAGAAAAAAAATAGCCAGACATTTTGCTTCGAGCCAACAACAAATTGACTCAAATTAGAAGGTAAAAGAAGATAAAAAAAAAGCCTTAATCTGCTCATTATTTTTTCTTCAAGTTCCTATTAAAAAAAGAAGACTCCTTTGTTAACTTTCTTCCGTCTTTTCACGGAATAGAGAAGCGTTTGCGGTTAATTAAATCAACTATAAGAAAAAATTAATAAATAAATTTAAAAATTATGTTTAAATATTTATAATTGCATCTCTTTGCTAAAAAGTTTAATTTGTGATTTGTGCTGTGTTACAGCAAAGCCAGTCCCGGTTCTAGGGGTGGGCAAGACGGGGCACTTGCCCCGGGCGCTGCTTGCAGAGGGGCGTCAAATCGTCTCTGAGACAAAGAAAACTTGACAAAAAAATACAATGGAGGGCGCCAGAAAGGTAGCCTAGGAGGAGCGTCTTGGGCGGAGAACTATCTAAGGGATTCTAAAGCGTATTTACGTTATATCTGGAAAAAACCACCCAAAACTCTGTTAGATCAATAGCTGCGCAATAGGTCCGAGCCCGGGTTCTTCAAACTTCAGCCACAAAGCTAAGCAAGGACTATCTACCAAAGATTGGATGTGCCTTGTACGGAGGACTTTGTAAGGGGGTTCTAATGCGTATATCACGTTACATTTGGAGAAAATCAACCAAAACTCCAGACCGTTAGACCGACATCCGCACGATAGAACGCTGGACCTTCCCACTTCAGCGGTCCACCTTTTTGAGTATTTTACACACTCGGCATGGGTGGGCATTAAAAAAGTTTAAAATAGTTTTAGTATGCTTAGCAGTATCCATAGGTATAGAATAAAGTATTATTTGCAGGGTTCCCTTAAAAATGCAGAATTTCGAACGTCATTTTCATGCACCAATTAATAATCATCTGATACTAGTATTGAAATTTTTGCTTATTTCCATCATTGGTATGCAAATAATTTATTAAAATTTCGGTGTGTATATTTAATTGAAGCTCATCAATACGAATAGCCTAGCAAAATAATTATTATATGGAAGCATTCAAAAGAATTATGATACTTTGAAATACTTATTGATGATATTGTAACTGTATTTTAGAAAAGTTCACCAATTTAAAATCGAACTAACTTTCTCTACTTTATTGGGTTTTTTGAAAGCATAAACTCTATGTAATAGGTTGTATGCAGATTATGCATTTATTTTACTTAAACAGAATTCTTACGATTCCTAATGAATATAAAAGAATTCTAATTTTTTACGGTGTATGAGACATGGTATATAAAGAAATATTTTAATGATGCTGTTTTACTTACTTTAATTATTAATGTAGTTTTTTGAGTTCATAACTAAATACATTCTTTTAAGTATACAGGGTGTTAATGATTTAAATCGATTAATTTGAATCAGTGATTTAAATGATGGTTTAAATCAATTGATTAAAAAAATCTTTGATTTAAATTAGGGATATACAACCTCTGGCCTACGGGCCATTATTGGCTCATAACACCTATTCCATTCATCCGCTAAACCCAGATGCACGTTGAAAAACACGAATTAGAATCTATCATTTCAATTTTTAAGAAAAGGAATTAATTATAAAAAATTAAATATTTCACTTTTTTTACAAATATCATAATCACTGCACCAGAAACTATTCAGTTATAATTTAATAACTGAGTTTTACCAATATGGGCCATCATATTTTCAAGAACTTTTATTTGATAATTGGATAAAATTCCAGGGCATTGTGATTGTTTATGTTAAGTCCGCAATAAGTTCGATTGTTTATAACAGCACAAAAGTTGAAGTAAGGGAACATTTTTTAAAATAAACAATGTTACATACTATTAAAAAAAATCCATTCGCCTAACTTAATTTTTTGTTTAGCTGATCAATCGAACTTGTTGCAGACGTGACATAAACGCTTACAATACAGTGGAATCACCCAATTGCTTTGCTTATGTGTGCCATTATATTTTCAAGAACTATAATATGCGGAGAAACCTAAAAATACACGTTTGGAATTGTATCATTACATCCATCGGTTAGTCTTTACTATGTTGCTTTTAAGCCTGTATTACTTAAAAGAACGCACTACTTGACTGGCCCTGGATACTGTACATTTAAATTTCTGTGGCCCACAAGCTGAAAGAGGTTGTGCATAGTACTATTATTGTTGTTGCATGTGATTACCATTCCTGTAAACTTTTATTTTTGAAATTTTTGCTTTTAAATTTGCAACTCAATCAATAAACAATCAATCAAATTTTCTCTGCTTTCAAAATCCCCTATTTGGGACAAAATTATTTTATTTGCATACCAAAGAAATATTTTATTTACAGATTTATACTATCAACTACTAAATATTTACCAGTTGTTTGTACTCTATTATTAATGATTTAATAAGTATTTAAACTTATTAATTAAATCATTAATCTAGTTTTTTAGTCTGACTTTATAAAAAAAATCTATTTTAAATAAAACATCAGATTTAAATTAAATTAAATCCGATTTTTTTAATAAAAAATCATGATTTTTTTTACACCCCGAGATTGTACCATTGCATCAGCATGATTAAAGAAAATCCTTCATTAAAATATATTTTTGGATTTCTTTAATACAATATAAATACTTTTTATTTTGAATCTTAAATATTTAAGCTTTTTTTTTCATCCTAATAATTTTGCCCCCCCCATTTGATATCATTAAGTGAAAAAACAGATTCACTTAATGATATTTCTTTTACTTAAATAATTAAAAACATGCATGTATATAAGTTTTAACAGAAAACCCTTTGCTTTTAACGAAATTTCAAAAGAATATTAGGCCCCGATCCTAACTTTAGCTTCTTTAATTGTTTTTGTACGCGGAGTTAGAGAAAATTCTCCCTTTTCTCTAACCGCAGATATTTTCTGGGAAATTCTTTAAAGAGAGAGAGAGAGAAAAAAAAGCCAGACATTTTGCTTCAAGCCAACAACAAATTGACTCAAATTAGGAAGTAAAGGCAGATAAGAAAATCCTAAATTTGCTGGTTATTTTTTCTTCAAGCTCCTATTATTTAAAAATGAAATCTTTTGTTAAGTTTCTTTCGTCTTTTCTCGCAATAGAGAAGAATTTGGGTTAATTAAATCATCTACAAGAAATAAAAAATACAAATTGTGTTTAAATATTTATAATCACATTTCTATCATGGAAAAAAATTTAAAATATATCTTTACATATTTATATGCACAGTCTCATTAGACGTGAAATAATATTATTAATACGTGATAATATTATTTCACGTCTAAATACGTTATACATTAATAATATTAATACGTTAGTAATATATTACGTGAAATAATATTATAATGTTGAGCATTAATTAAATACTTAGACGTGAAATAATGTATTATTTGCAGGGTTCATTCCCATTATGATGCAGAATTTCGAATGCTTGATCTTGTTGTTGTATATTAAGGCAAAGCTAATTGATGGCTATCTACCTAAGGAGGTTGAAAAAGCGGAGGTCTTTTTAATTCTGACGCGTATTCACGTTACATCTGCAGAAAACCACCCAAAACTCCAGGGGCGGGCGATAGGCCCGAACCTGGGATCTTCACATTTTAGCCATCTATCATATTCAGTGTCTTTATCCAGCAGAATTTCGAATGACTTTTTTCACGAACCAGTAAGTAATCGTCTGAAAATAGTTTTAGCTAAATTTTCGAACCATGGTCTGAAAATAATTGAACCTAGTCAACACAAATAGTACAGGAAAATATTTTATTATATGAAGATTCAAAAGGGTTTTGATACTTTGAAGTGTTTAATGATATCTAAGTGAATTTTAGAGACGTTGATCAGTTTTAAACTAAGTGAACTTATTGTACTTTATCGACATTTTTGATAACATTATCTAATAGGTTGGATGGATGATAAGCATTTACTTTATGGAAATATAACTTAAATGAATGTAAAAGTATTCCATTACGGTGCAGGGGCAATTCTATTAAGAAATATTTAAAAGATGCTGTTTTATTTGCTTCAATTCTTAATATTCAGCTATACAATATGTGTACATATAATTGAAATTTTTTTTTAAGTATATGCATTGCAATACATAATCAAAGAAAATCACTGATAAAAGTATTTTTTCATTTTTTTAAATATATATAAAAGGGATTCGTATTTTGAACATTAATTAAATACTTAAATTTTACATATGAATAATCTCCGGAAAAAAAAAAAAAAAAAAAAAAAAAAACATTCGGACTCACTAAATGATATTTCTTTTAATGATAAAAAGAATTTTAAATATATATTTGTGTAACAATCGTAAAATGACGCCAAAGCAACGTCATCTTTTTTAGTTAAAAATCCACCCATTTAACTCCATGGCGCGGGATCGCGATTTTCATTTATCCAGTAATTCGCCTATTGTTTGTGTTCAAAAGTGTATTTTTTAGTGAAAGATGTTTTGCAAGAAAATATTGTAAGATGATTTTGTAATGGTTGTGAATAATAAAATGATGTTTACAGCTATAAGTGGCGCCCAACGTAAAAAATGATACAGATAAGTGAGTGACGGTTTATTTTGTTCACTTTAAATTCAGGAAATATGGCTTATTTAGGTAAAGCGCGGAAAGAAGACTTAATCCTTCTTGCCCAAGAAATTGGTGAGGAAGAGGTTAATGCAGATTTAAAGGTTATAGATCTTAGAAACTTAATTATGAAGTCTAAGAATTATGAGGAAGAGTTTGTAAAAGATGTCCTATCAAATATAATTGAAGTTCGGAAATCAAAAGAACAAGAAATAATTAATGACAAGAATCTTGAAATAGAAAGGCTTAGGTCCCAACTCGAAGCTCATAGGTTAGGCTTACCAACCGAAATTAGTAGAGCTAGTGTAGAAATGAATCAGTCTGTCTTGGAAGTTACAAAAACTTTTACCAGTTTTCTGTCCAAAGGCAGATGATATGGGTTTATTTTTGAATTTGTTTGAAAGGCAGTTAAACTTCTTTAATGTGCCTGATTTTAAATGGGTTGCTTATTTGATCGGTGTGCTACCAGCCGATATCTCCAAACTTATTGCTAGGGAGCCAAATGAGAAGAATCAGAATTATAAATACGTTATAAACTTGTTGTTACAAAGGCTTAAGCTTACGGCAGATAAATTCAGACAGTTATTCTGTCAGCATAACAAATCGCCTGACGGTACTTGGCGAGATTTCTATTTTGAATTAAGGACACACTTTGAAGGTCGTATTTCAGAACTGGGTATCAGTGATTTCGAAAGACTTAATAATTGCCGACCAAATAAAAAGAAAAACCCCATCAGAAATGAGAGATCATTTTATGGATGAATGGGTAGACTGGAATTCTCCTAGTGAATTAGCTGAAAAGCTTGATGCTTATGTAAATATTCGAAATAATTTAGGAAAAGACTCTGTCTATTTTAGAAAGAAATTTAGTGGATATAAAACTAGTTCGCCAAAACGAGACTACCAGTCTAAATGGTCTGAAAGAACACAAATAAAATCTGTCTCAGATGATGGAAATCCTTTAACATGTTACGGTTGTGGTAACCCTGGATACATAAAGGCAAAATGTCCAAATTGTTCTAAAAATAGAGAAGAACAAACTAGATTTAATTCTGTACATATGTACACTTGTTTGGGTTCACCCCCTCCAACTGTTTTGTTAGACATATCCATTTTTGAAGCAACTGGAGCTGTTTGCGCGGATACTGGTGCTAGCCGTTCTATTCGTGGAGAATCCGTATATAAATTTCTGATGGAAAGAGGCCAAATATTCACGGATCTAGAACTTTCTATGCAGTTAGCTGATGGTCATCGAACTACGTCTAGAGTGTTGAGTGCTGACGTGCCAATTACGATTCAAAACCGAACATTTATTACGAATCTTATTTTCTTGCCCCATGCTAAGGGAAATCGAACTCTGTTGGGTGTAGACATTTTACAAAAATCTGGTATTGTGTTAGATATCAAGAGCGGGTTTTGGCACTTTGATGACACACCTCGTCACAAATTCTCGTTTGCAAAAGAGGATCCAAATCTGGAAGATCCTGTCGAAAATATTGTAGTAAATTCTTATTCTTTGAGAGAAAGCGAAGGTTCAAGATTAGATTCTGGAAAAAAGAAAATTTTAAATGATTTGCTCTGCAAATATGAGAGAATCTTTCAGGCAGGGGGAGAGGCCACTCCACTAGTAGAGCATCATATTAATACAGGAAATCACCCGCCAGTGTCAGTTCCACCTTATCGGTTGTCCCCAGCAAAAAGAGAGTTGCTGAAAGCTAAAATAAACAACTTTCTTGTAAAAGGTATTATTGAAGAGTGTGAATCTCCGTACTCGGCACCAGTTGTCTTTGTTCCAAAACCGAATGGTGACGTACGTCTTTGTATCGATTACAGAAAGCTAAACTCTGTGACTATACCCGATTCTTATCCTTTACCGAGAATGGACGATCTTTTGCATCAAGCCAAACGTACTGAATTCATGTCTACGCTTGACTTACGTTCTGGTTACCACCAAGTAAGTGTGTATGCACCTGATCGTGACAAAACAGCTTTCGTGTGTTCTCTAGGAACATTTCGCTATCGCAGAATGCCTTTTGGTCTGCACAATGCACCAGCAACTTTTCAGAGACTTATGGATAATTTTCGAAAGGGACTTCCTGGAATAAATATACTTACTTATTTAGATGATATTATAGTTTTGTCATCCAGTTTTCAGCAGCACATATCAGATCTTGAAGCTGTTTTTCAGAGACTTGAAAAATGGAAACTTTTTGTAAATAGAGAAAAGTGTAATTTTGCATGTAACAAAGTAAAGTACTTAGGTCACTGGATTACCCCTAATGGCATTGAAGTAGACTCTGAAAAGGTTGAAGCCATCACTCGGATTCCGCCTCCCAAGAATGTTAAACAACTGCAGTCCTTCCTACAAACCTGTTCATGGTATCGACGATTCATACCTAACTTTGCAGAACTATCTCGACCGTTAAGCAATCTCACTAAGAAGAAATCAACGTGATTTTGGGGTACCCATGAAGAAAATGCATTTCAAGCTTTAAAACGCTGCTTGGTTTCGGCCCCAATACTGGAACAGGCTGATGAAACAAAACCATTCATTGTACGTACTGATGCAAGCAGCTACGCTCTTGGAGCAGTGCTCCTCCAGGGGGAGAATTCTGAAGAACGAGTGATTGAGTGTGCTAGTAGATTATTGAATTCTGCAGAACGTAACTATTCAACTACTGAGCGTGAGGCACTTGCTGTAATTTGGGCTCTTAACAAGTTCCGGGAGTACATTGATGGAAGTGAAGTTACTGTGGCATCAGACCACCAGCCTTTAAGATGGCTCATGAGTCTTAAGTCTCCATCTGGACGACTTGCCAGATGGGCTTTGCAATTGCAGGAATTCAATTTGAAGATAGAATACATACCTGGAAAGGCGAATGTTATAGCTGATATCTTGTCCCGGCCTAGTTGTGGACATCCTCCTAGAAGATAGCTGTGAGCTCTGCTCGGTCGTTGTGGATATACCAGCAAGTAAACCAAGTGATTTACGTTTTGAACAAATGAAAGATGAAGAATTGAAAAAGATTATTAACAGCTTTGAAAGTGACCAAAAAAGTGTTGACTATCATAACTGGACCGAACGTGGTTTCATTATGAACCAAGGTGTTTTGTACAGATATTCCCCAAGTTCAGATTCGGAAGAAGCACAGCTTGTTGTACCATCGCACGAGAAAGAAAAGATTATGAAAGTATACCATGATTCGCCAACAGCAGGTCATTACGGTGCTGAAGGAACTTATGATAGAATTTCCAAAAGATACTATTGGACCGGAATGCGTTCATATATTGCAAACTATGTAAAGAACTGTGCTGAATGCAACATGTACAAGCCGTCAAATCAAAAACCATCGGGATTGTTGCAAACTCCTGTTTATTCTCAAAGGTTTGAAGTCCTATCTATTGATCTTTTTGGTCCCTTACCAGAAAGTAAAAGTGGCAAAAAGTGGATATTTATTGTTGAAGATTGTGCAACTAGATGGGTAGAATTGTTTGCCTTAAAGCAAGCCACTGCAAAGGAGTGTGCAACGACGTTGTTAGAAGAAGTTATTTTGAGATATGGTCTCCCAAGACGTCTAGTTAGTGATAATGGAACCCAATTTGTCAGTGGTGTAATGCAACAACTCTGTTTCCTCTTGGATATAAAACAAAGCTTGACTCCTGTCTATCATCCTCAAGCTAACCCTGTAGAGAGGAAAAATCGGGATCTGAAACCGAGATTGGCTATCCTTGTGGGTAATGAACATGACTCTTGGGAAGAAAAGATTCCAACAATTCGTATTGCTATGAACACTGCCAAATGTGATACCGCCGGACAAAGTGCAGCATATTTGCAGTTCGGCAGAGAACTACGGACAGTCGATGACGTACAGCATGATATACGTGCAGTTATTTATAACGACAATTTTGTGCCAGAAATTACGCCATATTTGAAGAGATTTGCTAATATTTCTAAGGAAATTAAGGGAAAAGTGGAAATAAAACAAGACCAAAGAAAGAAATATGCTAATCGTAAAAGGCAGCAAGGACCTAACTTCATACCGGGAGATAAAGTATGGGTAACCTCACATCCTGTGAGTAAAGCCTCAAATCACAAAACTGCAAAGTTCATGCCTAAGCGTGATGGACCATATGGATAATGACTCAAAGATCTCCTACTACATTTGAAATTGCAAGCCTGGATAATCCACATGAACCTCTTGCAACATATCATTCATCAGCATTAAAATTGTGTCATAACTCGGACGCTAAACCAGTGGCTCCGATAAGAAAACGAGGTAGACCACCAAAAAAGCCTCCTGGTTCTTCGTCGGGACGTCGGCAGAACCAGAGGGGGAGGATGTAACAATCGTAAAATGACGTCAAAGCAACGTCATCCTTTTTAGTTAAAAATCCATCCAACTAACTCCATGGCGCGGGCTCGCGATTTTCATTTATCCAGTAATTCGCCTATTGTTGGTGTTCTAAAGTTTTTTTTTGTGAAAGATGTTTTGCAAGAAAATATTGTAAGATGATTTTGTAATGGTTGTGAATAATAAAATGATGTTTACAGCTATATTTGTATAATTTTAAACAAAAACACTTTATTTTTTGACAAAATTAAAAAAATAAACTATATTGTCCTACCAAGCCGTCCTTTAATTGTTTTTGTACCCAGAATTTGAAAAAAATTCTCCCTTTTATCCAACCGCCAATCTGTTGTGGGAAATTTTTTTTAAAGAGAGAAAAAATAAATAGACATTTTGCTTCGAGGCAACAACAAATTGACTCAAATTAGAAGGTAAATGAAAATAAAAAAACCCTTAATCTGATCGTTATTTTTTCTTCAAATTCCTATTAAAAAAAGAGGAATCTTTTGTTAAGTTCCTTTCGTCTTTTGTTGCAATAGAGAAAAGTTTGAAATTAATTAAATCATCTACAGGAGAGAAAAATAAAAAAATTGAGTTTGAATATTTATAGTCGCGTCTCTTTGCTAAAAAAAATTTAAAATTGCTTTATGTTTAGCAATATCATTAGGCATGGAATGGTGTACTATTTGCAGGGTGCGCATTACAATGTAGAATTTTGAATGCTTTTCTCGTGCACCAATTAATAATCACCTGAAAACAGTTTTAGCTGAGTTTTGAAAACGTGATTTGCAAATAATGAATTAAACCTTGGCAAAGTGTATTTTAGTGAAATTAGTTAATAAATATAGTACAGCAAAATAATTATTTTACGAGAGCGTGCAAAGGGATTCTGATACTTTGAAGTACTTATTGATCATTTTAACTGAAATTTAGAGACTTTGATCAGCTTTTAAAAAAAGAACTTTAACTTAAACGAACTATAATTTATTGAGATTTTTGAAAGACAATTCCTTAGGTGATAGGTTGCATGAAGTATGCCTATTTATTTTACGAAAATAGAACTCTAATGGAAATATAAAATAACTCTAGTCCATCACGATGTATGGGCAATGGTATGAAGAAATATTTTAAAGATGATGTTTTATCTGATTCAATTCTTATTATGCAGTTTTATACGCACTATAACCGAATATTTTTTTAAGTTAATGTCACTGGATTTGCATGATTAAAGAAAATCACCGATAACAGTATTTTTCAATTTTTTATACATAAAAGTGCTTTTAATTTTGAGCATTAATTAAATGCTTGCGCTTAACATATCAATATTCGCTGCACAAAAAAAAAAAAAAAAAAAAAAAAAAAACTATAGGATTTACTGAATGATAGGATTTTTATTTATGGAGAGAATTAAATAAAAGATGTGTATAATTTAAACAAGAACACTTTACTTCTGACAAAATTTAAAAAAAAAAAAAAAAAAAAAAAAAAAAGGCCATACTTTACTGTCCTTTAATTGTTTTGTACCCGGATTTTGAGTAAATTCTCTCTCTTAAAAAGAAAAAAATTTCCATACAATTTGCTTTGAGCTAACAACAAATCAACTTATTAGAAGGTAAAAGAGTATTTTTAAAATGTCCTCAATATGCTCGTTATTTTTTCTTCAAGTTCCTTTATTTTAAGTAAAAAAGAAAGACTCTTCTGATAAGTTTTTCCGTCTTTTCTCGCAATAGAGAAGAGCTTACGGTTAGTTAAATCATTTACAAGGAAAAAGAAATCGAACTACAAAGTATTATTGAATACTTATAATCACAAATCTGTATTAAATATATTAAAACTGCTTTATGTTCTGTTCAGTAGTATCGTTAGACATATAACAGTGCATTTGAGTCTGTCATTGCATAAATCGATCAACTCCATAAAAAAAAGTTGAGAAATTCTAAAATAGTGTACATACTTTTTTTAAATTTCTTTTACTACATATAAATTCTAATGTATATTATAGAATGCTTAAAAACAAATGTAGCTTTCCTCGAACGGCATACACATACAGTGTGCCCACTAATGTCCCTTGTCACCCTCTTAACTTCGGAACAGCTACTGCTATATTCATAAAAGTGATATCTAAGTGTAGTAAAGTAGCCATGCGCTACTGGATAAAACCGCCTACGGTGCCACCTGGTGGAAGACTGCGGAGTTAGCATTACTGTCTCGAAAAAGGAATGAGATCGGGACAAAAGGGATTTACAAAGTTGTAGAGCATCATTGATTTAGTATGAAAAGACACTTTCTGGACATTAATGCGAAGAATAGAACGGTTAAAATGCGCATTTTTTTTCTACACTGTGACGTCACGAAACTCGAACTGAAGAAGAAATGGTTATCTTTTCACCAAAACACGACACCGATATGTACCACAGTGGTATATCGCTTGTGATCCCCAATTAAAAGGATCCCATCAGAGTCTTTATTTAACCCTTTGAAGCGCAACCCTTTCCCAATGCTGAGAAAAGGGCAGCCGTTGCCATTACTCGAGTTAACTACCAGCAAGATGGCGGACGATCGAAACGTTCATCGCCTGCCACAGATCTAGAGATCCTTTTTTGACGCAGCTAGCTGTGCCGGCACAGCCAGCTGCGTCAAAAGGGCAACGGCTGCCCTTTTATCAGCATTGGGCAATGCATCCAGCTGTTCTCGCATTCTTCCATTTTTCAGCAGATGTCAGTGCTGTTAAAAATAATCGTGAGAATTTTTTTACGGGAAATGATGTGCTGAAAAGTAAAGGATTCTCGTAGAGCTATGTCACCCGCAACTATTTTTCTATTCTTCGCGACTGGCAACAGTAAAAATGTCAGAGTTTGGTGTTCCCAGAGCGGGAACACTGCGCGTTAACGGATTAAGAGGTTCTGCAGAAAACAGCATCTCATTGGCTCTTTTAAAAAAGGTTTCGTCTTCACCTTGGGTACTAATCTCATGCTTGTTAAAACAGGGTTGGATTGTAACTTAGTAGGAATCTGTTAAGAATGTCTTCGTTACATGCTACTCTGGAGAACTGTTTTGAGTAATTTTGGCTACGTAACCGAAAATATTTATTTCTCTCTTCAGAAGCTTCTTCAAAGAGTTGACCTACTGGAAGCAAAGCATTTTTTATTACAGTGGCGCCAAGAAGAATCTTGTGCACTGTTAAGGACAAATGGATGATAACTAGATGTAGTTTCTAATATCACTTTGAAAAGATGTATAAAGTTGAAATAAATGCTGGCATATCAGCAGCTAATTTTGGATCCGTGAAAAATTTGCGAATTTTATTCCCATCATTTGTACTTCCAAATCCGGGCTTTGGGAAATCTGCAATTAAACTCATTTTATTTTTGAAACCTTCTTGGATTATATTTTCTCTGCTTGACGATTTCTTTATCATTTTCTGATCTTATCCGCCACTTTTTTACCGGCGGATTATAAGATATGTGCAACAAAGTTTCAAATATACGGATACTGGGGTGTAAAATCGATAATCCAAATTTGAGTGTATCTGATTTAATTTCTTTTTTTAGCGAATCATCGAATTTTTTACTTGTAGCCCCACAAATATACCATTTTTTTGTAGAGGACGTGAATTCCAGTGTTACACACCTTGGCATCAACCACTGTAAACATCATCCTGTATTGCAACGATAAGAATTTTGTCTAACAGATTTACTTGTTTCTTGGGGAGAATCTACTGAATTATGTATAAAATATATATGTCCGTTAGATTCCCCAGCAAATTTTATTCCAATAGGGCGACAATATCGTGGTGATGATGGGGGTGAGGTGGGGATGAGTTCTGTCTTATAATCATTTCTTGAGTTCCACTGCAAACTAGTTTAAGTGCTATAAAAAAAAAAAAAAATTGAAATATGTTTCCATCACAATGAAACATTTTTTATTACAGTGTTTCATTCTGATGGATTGTTTGTATTGAGTTTGTTGAGAACCACCACAAACGCACTTGCAAAAAATGTTTAACGAGTTTTTTTGATATTTACTTAGAGCTTCGACAGTTTCTTTTAAATACATTAATAAACTTTTACTGGTATGATCTAATAAATTTTGTAATTGAAACAGAGTTTTCAATAATGAAGTAGGATTCTTTACCCGGGTAACAATCTTTTTTAGCGCTTGGTAGAACACTGTAGTTTGGATATAATTTTCCATCGGTGGCTCTCATCGCATCATATTGTTTTCTTCAAGTCCAGTCTCAACAAACATTGATATAGCGCTTGTATTGGAGTTAACTAAAGATTCTCTTTTTGGTGAACAACAGAATAAGTTTTTTTTTATTTTCCCATTCGCTTTAAAGCAGTGGTCACTTCTTTTAATATTTTGAATGTATCCCTTTCTCCAGCAGTACCCAATTTTAATTCAATTGGTATAAATTAGCATATCTGTAACTGCATTTCTCCGTAATTCCTATTTTTCGCCGTTTACTTCTGTCACTCAGTTCGTGGGACGGTTTATCTGGTCATGATGCACTAAGCATGTTTTTTCGGTATTGTAACTATTCCTTGAAGCCATTCTTTCTCTTTCTTTTTAATCCTTTAACACGCAGTGTTCCCGTTTTGGGAACACCAAACTCTGACGTTAAGACCGTTGCCAGTCACGAAGAATATATTTGATTTCTATAAAAATAGTTGCGAGTGACACATCTCCACGAGAATCCTTTACTTTTTAGCGCGTCATTTCCCGTAAAAAATTGTCACGGTTATTTTCAACAGCACGGACATCTGCTGAAAAATGGAAGAATGCGAGAACATCTGGATAGATTGCCCAATGCTGAAAAAAAGGGCAGCCGTTGCCATCTCTCGACTTAGCTAGCAGCAAGATGGCGGACGATCGAAACGTGCATCGCGTGCCACAGATCTAGAGACCCTCTTTTGGAGCAAAAAAGACGCAGCTGTAGACGCAGCTAGCTGTACCGGGCACAGCCAGCTGTCGTCAAAAAAGGGTCTCTAGATCTGTGGCACGCGATGAACGTTTCGATCGTCCGCCATCTTGCTGCTTGTTAAGTCGAGCGATGGCAACGGCTGCCCTTTTTTCAGCATTGGGAAAGGGTTGCGCCTCAAAGGGTTAAACAAAAGCTTCTTGTTTGCGTGAAGATGCCCATGTTTGCCTAAATTCATATTTGAACTGTGAAAATTTATGAGTTATTTCTTTTGTTTCTTCATATATGCTTCACTGAACTTCTTTGTATTTTTCTGTAACTTGAAGTAAGCATCCTGAATTGCGAAATCCTGGATAATGAGAAGGCGGATTCTCTAGCCGCAACAAACATCTCCCAAACTTTTTGTAAAGACATCTCTTTTCAATCGATGAAACTGATGCACCGAGATTTTCTGGAATACTCTATCTGATGAATTCCGCGAATGCCACTCATTTAAAACGTGGCTCAACTATATTCTTAACATCCCTGGTCAGCGCAGGTTTAAAAAAGTTGCCATTTTCAGACTCTTGGCGTTCCATGACTGTTTGGCTAATCACCTTTTCCGAATGAGAATAGTTGAAAGCCCAAAATGCATGCTGTGCAGTCTGGTTGAGGACATGGACTTATTCCGCCTTCCTGTCTGCCGTAAACTAACCATTTCCTCCATTACTGTTACGGCAGTCATTGGGGATCTAGGGCACTTATGGACTAATCATGTCACCATGGGATTTCCTTCTTTTCTCGTTGTTGTTGTTGTATTTATATTGTGTTGTTATTAGCACTAGGGTGCTATTTCGCTCAGTACGAGAATTTTGTCAACGCATTTTTGTCTACGCGATCTTGTCGACAAGTTTTACAGATATGAATTGTCGCGGTGAAGACATTTTCAAATGTGTTTGCCAGATGACGTGGAGAGGGAGGGCCTTAATAAAATGTTGAAAGTAACACAAGGTTAGCAATTTTTGATAATGGATCGCTAAATTTAGTGCCAAACCGCGATAATTTATTATAAATATAATTCGAGTATATTTAGGAAACGCCTGGCGAATATTGTAAAATAGTTTTAGTACGCGATTTTAATATAGATTTCTATTTCGAAGAACGGTTTTATAGAACAGAGAAGACAAATACGGTACACTCATAGATTATTATACACTTCCCAAACGGTATTTATAAAGGTGAAGTATAGTTTGACTGTGCCTGTCGGAAATTGTTAAACAATTTCGACAGGCATAGTCAAACAGTCAGTCATATAATGATACACTTTCCAACTTAAAGGAATGAAGAAGAAAAATAGGAACGCCGCATAAATTATGATACGCTGTTAATATATTTAGCACTTTAGTGCGTATTTAAAGTCCGAAAGTGTTTCAGATTTTCTTACTTTTTTTTTTTTAAATGTAACCTTCTGTTGGAAAAAAAAGCATGCATCATAGATTAGCAGTTGCGAAAATGAAAGTTGGTTCATTTACACGTAAGCACGGTGTATATTATTTATAGTCTAGGCAGTTCCTAAACTGTACCTCAAACAAAAGCAAAAATATGTGAAGAACAAGTCCCTTCCTGAAATTTTCTAATTAAATTAAGAACAATAAAACAAATTTACACAACATTGAGCAGAAAGCATAACAAAACGTTACATTTACTAATGTAAACAATAGTTTTAAAAGAAATTGAGCCAGAACGCATGATTAACTGTTGCGTCGACTTCAGCAAATAGAAGTTACAAATGGAGACGATACTCTGGAATAAAATTTGCATTTATTTCATTATTTTCGATAAATTCTAAAAGAAAATGTCTTCGAATCGATATTTGCTTAATTTATGCTCTGCTACACCATTGAAGTCGGCCCCGAAATCTTATAGAAGTGACAGGTTGAAAAATTAGAAAAACTAATAAATTGTCCATGAAAAGGGTACATGTCATAAGTAACTGGAATATTTTTTTTTCCTTATTGATAAGAAAGGAGCTAAAGTTTTAAAAACGGAGAATATTTTCATTCAGATTCTTTTGTGTGACATGTGAATACACCACAAAAGAATAGGGTTAAAAACTCAGTTACTGAAAATAAAAGGTGACGATACAATTGTTCATAACCAGCATAAATGAAATTTTTTGGAAACAGCATGAACAAGATCATATATTTTTTATATCCATTTAAAAAGAGGTCCAACATTCATCCTTAAACTATTGTTATTTTATTGTTATACTTTTACTTTTGTTTATTATTTATTTATTTATCTATTTATTTGTGGGTCCCTTAGTGGGCTAGTCGCTAAATTCCTTTCCCATAAGAACACTGAAAGTGAAGCAGCACCGGCTTGGCCAGTGTTTGGGAGGGTGAACAGTGAACACCTCTCTCGGATGGACAGTTGTGTGACCGTGTACGCTTGTGGAAGCAGGTGCACGTAAAATCTGTTAATGGCTCCAATATCTTCCATGTTCAAGCCATACCTCTGGGTGTGTCGATTTCAGGTGCTAGGTCTCTTATCTGATGGTAATATACGTAGGGGACCATTCATAGTGGATAACGTTGGTGTTCATTCTACGCGCCCTCATAATGCAATGACCAACATCCGCTACCCTTGTTGCGATAACGCCCCCAGTTAGGCCCCTGACCCGGCCATTAGAAAGAAAAAAAAAACACATTTGTTTGTTTCTGAATTTTTGTTCATTTTATTCTTTTCTTTTCTTTCTTTCTTTCATTTCCTTTCTAATTAATAATCAACTTGTATGGAAGGAAGAACGTTTCACTACTAAAGAAAGGTGAATTTTTTGTACCACCGTAAACTGTCCCGACCATGCAGGATGAATAAGGTGCGAGTGTCCTACTGTACTTTCCGATGAAAGTTTAAGCTAAGATAACAGCGTTCACAGGGAAACAAAGTCAACAGATTTGTCTGTTTATTGCCATCTATTTCGCGAAATCAAGCATATTTCAACCAATTGGTGGTAAGGAGCTTTAACTCTTTATCCATTAGAGGTAAGTGGGTATTGTAAATCGAAAAAATGTAAGAGAAGACGTAAGACTCCGTTAAGAAAAAAAATTCCTCTCGTAACTTTTCAAAAAGTTCGACTTTTTAAATTTGTATACGGCGCCCATACAAAAAAAAAAAAAAAAAAAAAAAAAAAAAAAAACCGAATTAGTAAAGTTTACCCCATGCACTAATGACGTGACGTACAAAATTTAAGAATTATATTTTAAAAAGGGTCAGAGGTATGAAGATTAAAAATATGCTGACTTAAACCACTTTTTAATGGCTCTCGCAGGAAAAAAAAAATCAAATCGGGAAAACTGAATTTTAGGGGTCGTATAGATTGCTAAAGAAAATTTTTTTTTCCATTCCAGTAATAAGGGTTTACATTAAAGTTCATGTATATCTTCTGGGTATGGCCCCTGATGAGAGTCCCAGAGGTTATAATTTCCATTCCAGTAATTTTTGTATAATTTATGGTTCGTTGTTTTTCGATCCTCATACTGTCTGGTCCTCTGCTTCTGCTGTTATATACATTTATTTTTTCTGGCGGGTATGTCATTTTTGCAGTAATATACTTTGCGTTTTACTTATTAATTATATACATATGTATATATATAACCTGTAATCAATGTAAAATAGCTTATATTGGCCAAACTAGTAATCCTTTACACCTTCGTATTAATCTACATCGAAATCATGTTAAGAACTATCCTAGTAATCATTCTGGTAATAACTTTGAGTATGAACATTTTCATATGCATGGATTCAATAATAGTAATATCACTATTCTATCTATAAAGAAGAACCATAATGAACGTTTATTTTTAGAAAACTACTTCATCCAATTTCATAATACTAGTTATCCGTATGGTCTAAACCAATTAGTTCATAATAAACAAATAATATATTATACTAGCACTACTAACATAAATAAATATTCTCCAATCTATAATACTTTAAACTTGTCTATATATAATAAAACACTTAGAACTTCTAGAGGTAAACGTAAAAAGAGTAATAGTCCTAAGTATTCTAATAGTTATATAAAATCTGCTATTTTAAAATTATATAATTACTATACCAGTACTTATAATTGGATTAATATACGTACTTTCATTTACTCCATTAAAAAGAAACTTTTAGTTAAGTATTTTTCTATTTTTTCAAATCTTAACATTTCTGGACATTTTTCTCACCTATTCTTCGATCTCATTGTTACACGAGCCACTGCACTTACCGTAAACCTAACCAATAACATTAATAATACACCTTCTAATTCTAACTTATTAATTACTTTCACAAATCCTGCAATCAATAACTTAAACTTCAATACAATATTTTCTACTAATAACACTTACTTTCCCATCAAAAATGTCATTATTAAAAAGTCCTTTAAATATCCCCTACCCTTTGGTAGGAAACTATTTAACTATAACTCCTTTTCGAAAACATATAACCCTTCTGATACACCACCCTGTATATGCAATGACAATCACTATAGGAACTTCATTAATAGGGATTATGGACACATCATTACTGGGGATCTAGCTATCATAAAAGATATTAGGTTAATAAAACTCATGCAGAAAGGCTCTAAACACCGTATTCCTTCAAAACACTCTCTTAGTGGCATTGTAACACAATTCACATATGATTTAGATTTTTACATATATAATACTGCCTTAAAATACAGCACTCCTATTGAAGCCTTCACTACCTGGAAAGTAAAAGTACTTTCAATCTTTAAGCAAAATATTGCTAAATATGTAAATTATAGTTCTCCTGTCAATAGTCAATTTCATACTCAAATAGACTTTATAAAGCAGTATTTCATAATTACTTATGTAGATAAATCATCCAATAACTATGCTTTTATTTGTAAACAGTAATATCATAGCTTGTTAGCCTCTGCAATTGTAAATAACAGTATCTATTCCTCTACTAATTTGTCTACTGTAGTTTGTAACAAAAAAAATCTGGCTTTCTATAAACTTCTCAACCTACAACATAATAATCTAAACTATCCTTATATTGTACTAATCCCTAAATTTCATAAATCGCATTTAAAGTTTCGAACTGTTACAATAGGATGTAACACATATAGCAATGTAGAAAGTAAACTTCTATTAAAGATATTGTCTGTTATGCATGAGTATTATATAAAACGTAATGATTACTCTATATCTATAGGAAATAGTTATGATCTACGCAATACAATATGTACTATTAGTAATATTACCTCTTTATATACCTATGATTTTAAAGATCTATTTAACAATATTCCTCTTGACGACCTTTACAATGTAATTAATGAATTATTTGAAACTTGTGTTAACCATATTCAGCTCCCTTCCCATGTTGATGTAACTTATTTCAGTTGTCTATCTAAATTTATTATCTATAATAATTTTATTCTACATAACAATAAAATATATCTACAAAATCATGGTATACCACAAGGTGGTTCAGCATCTAGTTACCTTGCAGATCTTTACTTATATTACTATGAAAAAGAATATACTAATACACACATCATTCTTAAACGATATATAGATGATATCTTACTTGTAAACACTACTAATAATAATAACATTATCTTCCCCATAAAATATCCATCTGCTCTGGAATTAATTAAAAATGATATGCTTAACAATTCTGTTAGTTTTCTAGATCTAAGTATCTCCATCACTCCTAGAAATAGCCTTAGTTTCAATATATATGATAAGCGTAAAGATTTTAGCTTTAAAGTAAATAGCTTTACTCATTTTTCCTCCTGCTTACATAAATCTGTATTTCGCAATATCATCTATAATCACCTGTAGAATCAAGTTTCTATGTTCTGATGTTTTTAAAGTCTCCAATTTTAAATCTCTATTTCTGTCAGCTAGACAATACAACTATCCCACTAAGTTCCTAAAATCTATTATATACAATTCTTGATAATGATGTGTCTAATGTCTTTATTAATTTACTGGAGGTTGGGTGGGGTTTTGGTTTTAAGGTTGTAATTGGATGGTTGGGTCGGGCGGAGGAAGTTTTACTCATTAAAAAAAAAAAAAAAAAAAAAAAGTAATATGTTTAAAAACAATTTGGATGTGTATATGCATGCATATATATATCTGGAGGGATTAAAAAAAAAAAAAAAAACGGGGTTCCTATATTGTGATTATTCTGTCCTAAACATTATTTTTTATTTTTTTCTTATTTACTAGATTAATCTTCTGTCATACAATAACTTATTATACATACTTTGTCAATAATAATAATCATTATATTTTTTAAACAATATGTTATATTTAATTTTGCTATACTATTTATTTTATTCAATCATTTTAATTTATTATTATTCAATATATATTTATTATATTAATATACCTGGATATTCTTAAAATTTAATAATATTACCTTTTAGTATTTGGCAACTCCCATACTTTCTTCTTTCCACTTTTACACTTTTATTTAGTGGCAACACCATTTTTCACTTTTTACAATTCCTAACATTGGCAACACATATCAATTGTTCAAATGAAATTTCCATGTGCTCAAGGTCTGGTATGTAAAATTATATTCCTATTTCTAATTTTTGTTATCTTTTTGATTTCTTCTTTCCTTTATATAGTAGGGTAGGGCCCAGATGTGTGGAGTTAATATCTCTTCTAATATGCCACACAACCGAAATCCTACTATTTGGTTTGCTGTAAATTATAATCCACTGTTTGTGGCCCCTGACGATGGTGACAGTGGTTATAATTTCCGTTCCATATTGAATGGAACGGAAGATTGTGCAAGTATATTATCACAATAATTCTTGCACTTTATTTGGCTTCAAAATCTGGTTTCTAATTCTTGCTAAAAGCTGTTATATATTTTTATGCGAGATATGTCTTATTTGTAGTATGTTTTGTGTTTTACTTGTTATATATATATATACAGGGGGATTCTTGATTCATCATCAATATTTAGTAGGGAGGTAGGAAATAGGAAAAGAAGACAATTTCACATAGGAAAGCATGGGCGCAAACGAACGCATCATGATGTACTGGGCACTTTATGTCAACAACTCCCATTCACGCGCTGTAGGATAGCTCAGTTAAAATAAACTTCACTAGCAGCAGGGGTTCCGTTCGTCATGTTTTTCATCAACTCCATACAAAGAAGTCGATTGGAGATAAATCCTGTGACTGTGGTGGCCAACGAATCGATCCACAGCGCCAATTCATTGTGCAACAAATTTTCTTGCCAGGTAACCACTCGCATCATTTTCCCGAAATGTTGAAGAAGTCGATTAGACTTCTTTGTGTTGGGTTGATGAAAAACATGACGTACGAAGCCCCTGTTGCTAGTGAAGTTTCTTTTAACTGAGCTATCGTGCAGCGCGTGAATGTGAGTTGCTGACATAAGGCGCCCCCTGCACCATGATGCGTTCGTTTGCGCTTATGCTTTCCTAAGTGAAATTGTCTTCTTTTCCTATTCTCTACCTCCCTGCTAAATATTGATGATGAATTAAGAATCACCTTGTATATATATATAAATATATATATATATATATAAAACTTAATACTGGAAAATTTCGTACCGTTAAAGCGTACAAGTGTGATTAAAAAAACTCCAAAAGATTTCCTTTTTAAGCTTATTTAAAATATAGGACCTTTCTTCTAAACTTAGAAAAATCCCCAGGAAATTATTTCAGCAATAAAGACGAAGCCATACGTAGATTAAGATTTTTATCTTCTTTTCACCTTTTAATTTGAGCCAATTTGTTTCTTGGCTCGAAGCGAAATGTCTAGTTCCTTTTTTACTTCCTAGAAAAGTCTTACCTACAACAGCTTGAGGTGAGGATATATTTTTTACTCTAGCTGTTGGAGCAGTAAATAAATTGAGAGCCACAATCTCTAGCTTTATTTTTTTGTATTTTCCGTGAAATTTTTACTTAAAGGCATTCCTAAATAACGGACAATGTAAGCTTCTGAAGAAGATTTTCTAGGTTGTTTTCCTTCTTAATATAAAATGTTTTACATGATAAAGGTAGAAACCTGTAATATTAGAACGAGGGATAGTAGGGAATTTATCAGGAAGAATGATTTAACTTTCAAAAAATTGTAAATATAGTAAGTAACCCTTTGTATCACCCCGTGTTCCAGATCTGCATCATACCAGTTAAAGCTGTATAAATTTATCATAGTGTAGTAAAAATATTTGAACGAATGCTTTTTTTCTGGAATAACGTGGGCATAAAATAATTTTAAAAATCTGGAGTGACTCCACTCAACTTTCCGAGAACTTACAATTAAGATAATTACCAAGCATTTAAATAAACGCTAGCGCAATTTCAAGAATTTCTCCCCATATGCCATAATGTAAAAGAAATCTTTTTCGTAGCCCTGTAGAAAAACTATAAGTCCTATACACACCAAAATCAACACCGGTCTCCCTACAATTTACACTAACATCTTGCAGAAGCAAGTTTTACTAAACAATGTTTATTTACAAATAAAAGGTAATTGTACAATATATAGGTAAGGTTTTGCTAGGGTAAGTAAGTATAATTTTATGGTAAAAATGTTTTCTTAATTGGAGCTTATTTCTTTACTTTAAAACCTGTTATTTCCAATAATTTCTCATTAAATATTGATTCGAAGTACATTTAAATAGTTCTTCCGTTATGAATAAGAACCGATTGAAATTCATAATTAAAAAAATGTATATTTTCCAATTCTTTTTAAATCATTAATGGAACTCAGAATTATCAATCCATAGTAGGGAAATATTCAGTCGAAATATCTGGGAGTGTTAAGGAAAAAAGCTGTATTGTCTACGTTGTAGTGATAAGCTTAAAGCCAAACGTGCAAATGTAATTTAATAAAACAACTTCCGAAATGGAACACTGAAGCCACTTCCCAGAACCCATTTGGCTGGCAAACAATAAGGTATACATTGTTCCTCAAAAGCATCATGCACTTTGCATTGTTAATAGAAACAATTCTCACCTGGAGAGAGGCAATCTCGAAAGATATAGTCCAAACGTTTCTTCTTCACAAACCCATTCCTAGAAAAGAAGTTAGAAGGGGTAACGACTTCAGTTCTAGAAATGCCCCCACATTAAGGCGACTGTTTAAACAGAGCTTACGGCCTATGGAGCTTAACCTTTAAAAGGAGAGATCTGGGGTATGGAAGACGGAAAAAAATAAAGACAGAAATGCTGGGGAGAACTTGCTCCGACCTGATAAAAAATTTACTTAACAGCGACGGAAAAGTTTCTAGTTCTCTACTCGGGGATGCTATTGAATGTTTAGTGTTGGGGGTAGGGATGGGCACGAGACGAAAAATAGGCGTCTCGCAAAACAGCCTAAAAGCTTTGTCTCGTCTCGCAAAATCCCTATATCGTAATGTTAAAAATGTGTGTCTCGTCTCGCAAAAAAGGCTGTAAATCTCTGTCTCGTGTCGTAAAAAGTCGTCTCGCATCTATCCCTAGTTGGGGGAACATTTCTGACTCTTAGTTCAGCCATTTTTTTGTAAAGAACAAAACAGAACAGTTCAACAAGCAGATTCTCCTAAGGCAACGACTGTTTCCGCATATTTGCCTACTTCCTATTTCCCAAGTTTAAAAACTATACGCGTTTTAGAAGTATCGTAATATACTTCATAGCTTCATACATGGGTTTTGCTTTGATTTAAACAAAATATTTCAAACTGCATTGCATTTATATTTTATACTAGATGAAGTACACGTAAGTATATGTAATGCAGATTTTCAAAAAGCTTGAATTTTCATTTACATTATAGGAGTACAAAGGATGGAATTAATGTAATGGAAAATGAATAGAAAGCAAAGTTACAGCTTCTGTGCGTTATTGAAATATTTTACGTTGAAGTGTAACAAAATGTAACAAAGCGCTGAATGAAATTGTTAATAGAGAATGCATTTTATTCTCAAAATTAACGTTTTATTTTATTAGAATGAGCTCTTAAAGTCAAAAAGTCATTTTTCGCCTGAAACTAAATTTTGTTTCATCAACTGAAGAGGTTTTAGTATTATGATTGAGTGCTGACTTTATACATTTGTCATCTTTTAAATACTATCTACGTATTTTTTAGCTGTTAGAAATGTGTATAGTAAGCAGAATCAAACAGAAAAAGTATATGAGATGATCTAGAATTGAAAGTTAACTTTTGCACACTTGGCAGCCATAGTTTGGTAGCTCAAGCAAATTTTGCTAAATAATGTTTATTTAGAAAAAAAAGCAATTTCCAGGTATTTGTATAAAATTTAGGTAAGTTTTTATTGGACAAATCTAAAATTTTATGTTAACAATGATGTTTTCATACTTCAAACTTTATTTTTAACTTTAAAATATGCTTTTCCCATTAATTTCCCATTAAATATTGATTTTTAGTACATTTAAACAGTTACTTCCTTATGAATAAGAACTTTGAAATTTATAATAAAAAATATCAAAATACATATATTCCAGATTCAAAGTATTTAAAAAGATCATTATAAGTACACAAAACTATCAATCCATAGGGAGTTATACCGTCGAAACAGCTCGAAGTGTTAAAATAAATGAAAGAAAGAAAATATCGAAAAAGAAAAGAAACTGTATTATCACAGGGTAATGATATGCTTATAGCCAGACTTGAAAATATAATTTAATAAAACAACTTCCGAAATAGAACACTGAAGCTACTTCCCAGAAACCAATTTGCTGGCGAGCAATAAAATATACATTGTTCCCCCAAAGCATCATGCACTTTGCATTGTTAATAGAAGCAATTCTCACCTGGAGAGAGACAATCTCGAAAAATACAGTCCAAACGTTTCTTCTTCGCAAACCCATTCCTACAAAAGAAGTTGGAAGGGGTAACGACTTCAGTTCTGGAAATTCCCCCACATTAAGGCGACTGTTTAAATAGAGCTTACGGCCTACGGAGCTTAACTTTTAAAAGGAGAGATTTTGGAGTATGGAAGACGGAAAAAGAAAAAAAAAACAAAACAGAAATGTAGGGGGGCGAACTTGTTTCGACCTGATAAAAAATTTACTTAGAGCGAGGGAAAAGTTTCCAGGCCTGTACTCAGTGTTGTTATTGAATGTTTGGTATTGGGGGGGGATGTTTAGTACATTTCTGACTCCTAGTACAGTCAATCGTTCGTAAAGAACAAAACAGAACATCTCAAAGAAGCAGATTCTGCCAAGGAAACGATTGTGTTTCCACATTTGTGCTTGCTTCCTACTGCCCAAGTTATACTGCCTACGATACTATACAAATTTTAGAAGTATTGTAATATACAGGTGTCCCAAGGGCTTTAATTCTTTATCTGTTTCAGATACGTGGGCAATGTGAATTGAAGAATAATGTTCAAAATAAGGTCGTAAATAAAACTCTTTTAAGAAAGAATTCCTCTTGTTCATTTACGAAAAGTTAATTTTTTTAAATTTGTATAAGACCCCGGCAGAAAAAAATCCCTATTAGTAAAATATGCCCCATACAGTAATGAAGTCACGTACAAAATTTGATAAGTATATCCTGAAAACGGTTAGTGAGATATGAAGATAACTATATGCTGACTTAAACACCTTTTCAATAGCTCTTTAAAGGAAAGAAAAGAAGGAAAAGAACATGGGATAATCGCATTTCAGGGATCGTAGCGAAATTGCGCGAGAACTTATTCTTTTTTCCCCCCCTCTAGCAATAAAAGTTTACATCCACTTTCATGTATATCCCCGACCATGTTTGTTTAAAGCCATCCTTGACACGTTTTATGATGAAAGGCTGAAATTTTGTCCACGATATTTTTACTGTAAAGAGCAAATTTAACTTACTGGAAATTTTTGCACGGAGGTCGTACAGAAATTTAAAAAGTGCAACATTTTGAAAATTAACGAGAGGAATTCTTTCTGAACGGAATCTTATTTCTGACCTTATTTTGAACATTTTGCTCAATTTATTTTTCCCAGTTATCTCTAATAGATCAAAAATTAAAGCCCGTTACCACCTTTCTGGGACACCCTCTATATATTCTTAGTATTTTTAAAAATTCATTAAAAACACCAAACTCTGTACATCCACAGTAGGGAGGCATTTGGTGAAAATAAATCGGAGTGTTTTTTTTTTTTTTTTAATTCTTTAGTCGATCTACCCGACTTCCTAAACATTTCATATTCACAAAGCGTTTAAATGAATTTCATTTAACTCAGTCGGATGTTCTGGCATTAGTACACTTACAATTATTTGAGTGTATAGGCCGCAATGTATAAGAATACTTTTTTTAGCCCTGTAAAAAACTGTTGGACTGCTAACACTCGCTAAAATTTATGCAGTATGTAAGACAGTGACCTATAATATGCATTAGGGTGGATAGAAATTTTTTTTTTTTGAAATCTTTATCTCCTGTGGTCTCAAAAGTTGTATACTGATATGAATAAGACGTGTGTAAAATTTGAATGTTCTACGACAACGTCTTGGGGTTGCGCCTTGAGCTTGAAATTTAGAAATTTTTGAAAAATGTGACTTTTCTAAAAAATCGACCAAAAAAATTCTTTTCCGAATTATTAGGTTCCCGAGGCTTTAGGAGTATATATTGTTATGAAAATCACTTATGCAAAATCTGGAGGGGCTACGACAGTTTCTAGTGATTGCAAATCGAGCTTGAAATCTACAAATATCTGAAAATTATATGTTTTTTGAAAAAATTATGTAGAAAGCAAACTTTATTCGTTAAAAATAATTTGGTCTTTTTATAGGTTAAAAAATGTTCAGAGAAGCTCAGTAAATCACAAAAAATGGCTTTACGAATAGTTTTATACAATGCACACGTCATGCTGTCGTTTTGTCTTGGGCGCAGTACGCAAGCTGTGTTCCAGACAACTAGCGCCGGTTTGCCTGCCGAGTGATGGCGATGCACATGCGTTCGGTTAAATCAGGCACGATATATTTTGTTGAAACAGGCATTTAGTTTAACGTTTCAGATAAATGGTGCTCCCAGTTTACTCTCAAAAAAGCTAAAAGGTGGGCCTTGCACTGCTACGATTCTGAATAGAGTGAAACCGTCTGCAACAGAACATGGAACAAAATCAGTGTTCATAGATGAGCGGGGAATATCAAAAGAATTACCTTGTACCAAGTTACCAACCCAAGAAGACATACTCGTACTTCTATATTACTATTTTGTACTTTAGAAGAAAATTTTCTGAAAAGAAGGCAGGATCCACCTGAAGAAGACGTAACCTTAGTTGTGGCGATCAAAATACAGGAAATTTGGATCAAGGCCAGTATCCCTACTGTGTCAATGCAAGGAATTCAAGAGATAGTTAGAAAAGGTCATGAGCAAGTTCAACAGCTAAATGAATCGTATGTTAGAGACGGATATAAGGAATTGTTTATGAAGGAAGTGGTAAAAACTCTCCCTTACCCAGCTTTTGAATATCGCACTTGCAAATGTACTGACTTTTCCCGGAGCAGGTGTGGCTCACAGCCTCACATACCTCACACAGAACGGGAGTCATTAGCAGACCAGACGGGAGCTATATATATGACAATTGATGCAATTGTAAAGTAGAGAAGTTTATGGCGAATGAGAGAAAAGTTGAAAGGTTGGAAAGAGAAATTTCGAGATTGGTGGAGAAAGACGTGAAATTTTCAATATCCAGTGTATGTTTCAACTCGAGTCATTGATTTGGAAAGTGAAAATAACGAAAGAGAGGTACGAAAGACTGAAGAAAACGCTGAATGCCTATCTACCGCCACTTTGGGAAATGCGTTCACAAACGACCAAGTTAGAATGAAAATCTCAGTGCTTTCACAACTCTGTTACACAAAGTTATTACGGACTGGGCAGCAGGAACTCTGGTATCAACCAGGGACGTGCCAACGTCTTGGAAAGTGGGGGGGGGGGCGAACGATTTTTTTCCGACATCGGGAGGGGGGCTGTCATTTCACCAGCCCCTCCCCCCTTCTATAGTTCAATTACAATAATCATTTTCTTCAGGGACAGGGCAGCTATTTTGCCCTCCCCCCTCCCCGCCAATTTTTATAAATAATCGGCTTCAATATTTTTTAACCTCGTCTGTACACCCTCTCAAAAAAGTATTCGAGTGTAAGCCAAATTTCCTGTATCAGTTTCATGTGAACTAATTAATTTACCGATTTTTTTTTTTTTTTTGTATCGCAATAGTTTGCTTAAAGTAGCAGTTCTCTTCGTGCGGAAGGGGATGGGTGGTGGCAGCTATTTTGCCCCCCCCCTTCCGTTTGAGTTAGTAAAATTTTCATTTATGCCTCATTAGTTTGTTTAAATAACCGTTTTCTTGAGGGGAAGGGCTGGAAAAATTGCTTCCCCCCATCCTGAAGAAAACTATTGTAAAAAAACTATTGAGGGGGGCTAAAATACAGAGGGGGCGAATTATACAGTTCGCCCCTTCTACTCATTTACCGAGGGGGCGATAAACCCCCCTGCCCCCCCTGTTGGCACGTGCCTGGTATCAACTTTATTTCCCAATCTAGAAAGCGGAAGGAATGTAGATGGTGAGAAACCTTCTCAACTGATTCTCAACCCACATAAAGTTAGAGGATGTCTAAGATGACTCGCAGTGGAAGAAACAGAAGGCTTTAAAATGCTCTTTGGATTGTGTTTTGATAAGAGGAACAACAAAACCAGATACATAGAAAAATTTGTTGACTGCAAATTACACCCAAGTGTTTGTCACAAAGAAAATATCTCGCTGATAATCGAACTTGGGTTCAACATACTTTGGCCGTATGTCGCGATCTGATTTTAAGAATTTCAATAGAAATTTGGGAAAGTTTGACACAAATCTATTGATCTCGGCACCCTCACATGCACTGGCGGTGGTGGCGAATCATCGAATTCTGGAAATAACAAAGGCGTCATCCGAAATCTAGAAACGCAGTTCTCCAATCTAACTAAATCTCTGCAATGCTGTATTTGCCAACTTCACAACATAGCAAACAGCCACTCCAAAATTTGCTGTTTATCCCTCTATCACATGATGGTTTCCTACGATCTAGATTATTACACTTGACAAAAAATGCCACAGTTTAATTTGAAGTTAGGTTTTACATTATTCATTAAAACGCATGATCAAATAATTGGATGCTTGGGCTGGCACGGGCAGGACTCGGATCGCAGGCAAATCAACGAGGTGGGCCATGAGTAATGTAGTAAGGATCATGGTTGTACTAGAGAAGAGCTGCGAACGTTACTGACTATTTTTCAAAGGGACTAATTCATTAAAAATATAATTTTTGCTTTCTACATATTTTTGTCAAAAAAACGCAAATTTTTCAGATATTTACAGATTTCAAGCTCGATGTGCAATTCCCAGAAATTTTCACAGCTACTTCAGATTTTTCATACGTCTTATTCATAACAATATAAAACTTGTAAAACCTCGGGAGCCTAATAATTTGGAAAAGAATTTTTTTGGTCGATTTTTAGAGAAAGTCATATTTTTCAAAAACTTCTAAATTTCAAGCTCGATGCGCAACCCCAAGACGTTGTAGTAGAACATTCAGATTTTACACATGTCTTATTTATATCAATTTACAACTTTTAACATCTCACGAGATAAAGATTTCGAAAAAAAATTTTGTTCGATCCACCCTAATATGCATACATAATTTGATGTTAATCGAATGTACCATTTAGACACTAGCTCACTTTAAATGATTTGCGTCTTAGATGTTAATATGTAAGAATTACTTTTTGCAAGACTGTGAACAAACTATCTCCTCTAAAAGCATCAAAATCAATGTAGGTTATGAAACCGTGACCTATAATATACATACCAAATTTTAACTTCTTCGAATGCACCATTTAGACACTAGCTCATTTTAAATGATTTGCGCTGTAGTCTGCAATATATATTAATGACTATGTCATTTTATCTCTCACCCCTTTTATTGAAAATTGCCCGAAAAATGTATCCCAAAAATACGACACAAAAGTATGCGACATAATTTTACATATATTTAAATACTATTAGTTCACAACAGCTTTAATATATTGTTTTAATATATCGTAAGCTGTAGAGTATGCATCACATGTATTTTTTACATATATTTAAGTACTGTTAGTTCACAACAGTTTTAATCAATTGTTACAATATTTTGTAAGCTGTAGAATAGGCATCCTGTGTATTTTTCTATGAATAGGTTACAATCATAAATATTTCAACATAAGGTTACCAGGCGAAATACACGAAAGATGAGAAATAAAATGACATAGTCAATTAATATCGTTTTAATATAGCAATAATGAAACTAAAAAATTAGGGGGGTTCAGGGGGGCTCCCCCTGACGAGGCTCGAACAGCCGAGTTATATATATATATATGTAATGTATAAAAAGGTAATTTGGGTTTTACTAGTTTTGGTATTGTTCAAGCGGTACTTTACTGTAAGTTTTGCTTTCCTGTCATACTTGCCACGCGCGCTCTGGAGCTATGTTTTATTTATTTTGTTATTTGTCAAACATCAGGCCGTCGATTCTGAGTTCTTTAGATGTACACGTGTCCCCACGCCTTTGTAGCCCCGGATGCGGGTCATGTTGGTAAATGTGTGTAAACTTTACGGAAATATCTGACGTCACAAATTTTGAGACGTCAGATATTTCCGTAAAGTTCCAGGGTTAAGGCAGGTAAAACGGTTTATTAAACATTATCTTTAAGTTACAGTATAGATTGAGAAGAGGAGAGGGGAGATGGGTACAAAAATCAGCGTGGACTCATTAAGCAGTTCCAGTGGCAGAAGTCTCTCGATTTTCGATGTGCGGGAGTATTTACGCTCACCACACCACGTGGTTTGCGAAGACATAACTCCGCCTCTCTCTTATCTCTGATCGAGCCACACACATTTACCAACATGACCCGCATCCGGGGCTACAAAGGCGTGGGGACACGTGTACATCTAAAGAACTCAGAATCGACGGCCTGATGTTTGACAAATAACAAAATAAATAAAACATAGCTCCAGAGCGCGCGTGGCAAGTATGACAGGAAAGCAAAACGTACAGTGAAAGTACCGCTTGAACAATACCAAAACTAGTAAAACCCAAATTACCTTTTTATACATTACATCTTAATCTTAATAATATATAAAAATCCAGTGTCCGTGTGTATGTTCCGAAATAACTCAAAAACGGGTCAACTGATATTGATGAAAGTTTGCATATATATGTAATTTGGTCCAACTTAGATAATAGGATAGTTATTATTCAAATTAATGGACTCAATAATTAATAATTAATAAAAAACTGATCATCAACGTTGATTGTTGTTATTAATCGTAGGTTCCATAAGTCTGGAACAGATGGCGCCTTATGAGAATTTCTTTATGTACAACTGTAGTTTAATATGTATTTGTGTACTGCATAAATTCAAGAAAAAGTGTTTATCCAAACCGGCAGTCACGAACACGGCCAAAAATATTGGAACATTACTACGAAGAAAATTAATAATATCTGCGATATTGAAATACTCAACTCATAGCTTATCGTCTGCTTCTAAAGGGATAAAAGCGTTTTATTTTATTTTTTACGAAATTGGCAACCGAGATAACTTTTTTCTTGTTTTGAAAAAAAAAGAACAGTTTAACAGTTCTTGCTTTAAACGACATCTTATTATTTAAGTATGTTTTATTTACAGAAAAATTCTCATTTTACAGAGGAAGAAACCTAAAAGAACGTATTATATATTTTTCATATATCTTATCTTATCTTAATATATAAAAATCCAGTGTCCGTGTGTATGTTCCGAAATAACTCAAAAACGGGTCAACTGATATTCTGATGACGTTGATTGTTGTTATTAATCGTAGGTTTCAATCGTAGGTCCAATATTTCCGTTTGAGACCATTAAGGCTGGAACAGATGGCGCCTTAAGAGAATTTCTTTACAGAGAATTGTAAAAAATTGTCCTGTGCATCTCATAGATGGCGCCACACCTTAATGTGATACAGTTTCTTAGACTACACACTATACATGTCTTATTTTGCCTATACCAAGCACTACTTTTAGTAATATGCGACAAAAAAAATCTAACCTTACTGCCCGTAGCAAGAAGACTCGATATGCACGTATTGAAAGAGCTCATGAATCAGTCTGATCCAGTCAATTGTAATGAATTAAATAAAAAGGTTAGTTCAATGAACTACTATGCGTATCGATTAATGATTAGACACAATCAGGACAACTATATCCTTCGATATCGTCAATTGTATCATCAATACGTTGTGGAAATGTTTGCTAAGATTCAAAGCGAACGTTTGCGATTCATTCGGTTCAACCAAGCTAAACTACGATCAGAGGATTACATTCACTTACGAGATGCTATTGTTGGAAACGTCGATGGAAATTTAAACACCAATGAAATTGGTAGTGCTGTTATTTTACCTTCCATCTACATAGGTAGACCACGAAACATGCAAGAATACATGCAGGATGCAATGACTTATGTACGTTATTACGGTCGTCCAGATTTGTTTATAACATTTACGTGTAATCCAAATTGGAAGGAAATCCAATCTTTACTATTACTAGGTCACCAATCAATACATCGTCACGATATTACTGCACGAGTGTTTAAACAGAAGTTGAAATCTTTGATCGATTTTATAGTAAAATATTCAGTTTTTCGCAAAACGTGTTGTTGGTTGTATTCAATTGAGTGGCAGAAATGAGGCTTACCTCATGCTCACATTTTAATTTGGCTTGAAGATAAAATTCGTCCAGAGGAAATTGATCAAATTATTTCAGCCGAAATTCCAGATTCTTCAATTGATCAAGAATTATTTAATATTGTTACAAGTCATATGATTCATGGACCGTGTGGAGCGTTTAACATGACATCACCATGCATGGAAAATGGGAAATGTAAGAAACATTTTCCTAAGAAATTCACAAATGATACCATTACTGATATTGATGGTTATCCATTGTATCGCCGCAGAAACGCTGATAATGGTGGTCATACATATAAAATGAGAACTTCAAATTCTAACCAATTAGAAATTGACAATCAATGGGTAGTACCATACTCACCACTACTCTCCAAAACGTACAAGACTCATATTAATGTTGAGCTTTGCAGTTCTGTGAAATCCATCAAGTATATTTGCAAGTACGTTAATAAGGGCAGTGATTTGGCCGTATTTGGAGTACAAAATGTAAACGAAAATGATGAAATAGCACGCTACCAAATAGGTAGATACATTAGCAGCAGTGAAGCTATCTGGCGCATACTTAGCTTCCCCATACACCACAGAGAACCTGCTATACAACATCTTGCAGTGCATCTTGAAACTGGACAACGTGTGTATTTCACTGAAGAAAATATTCTCCAAAGAGCATGTGAACCACCAAAAACGACACTAACCGAATTTTTCACTCTTTGTCAAAAAACTGATGTGTATGGTCAATTTGCAAAAACAGTATTATACACTGATATTTCATGCTATTTTACATGGAACACGTCAGCTAAAAAATGGGAACCACGTAAAAAGGGAAAACCACATCCGTATATTGCAGGCATATTTAAAGCTAAGACATTGGGACGACTTTATACTGTACATCCAAAACAACTTGAATGCTTTTTTCTGCGTTTATTGTTGGTGAATGTTCCTGGACCAATCTCTTCAATTTTTACGAACAGTTAATGACCAAGTGTTCAGTACGTATAAAGATGCATGTCACGCGTTGCAACTTTTAGAAGATGACAACCATTGGGATCTGACACTTGCTGATGCTGCTTTAACGTCCTCGCCGAGTAATATTCGTCAACTATTTTCCATTATTTTGATGACATGTTTTCCAACACAGTCATCTACATTGTGGGAAAAATATAAGAACTACATGACTGAAGATATACTCTACCGACATAAACAAATAAACCACTCTCCAAACTTAGACTTCACACAAGATATGTATAACGAAGCTTTAATAATGATTGAAGATTTATGTATTATGATCTCAAATTCACCACTTAGTCATTATGGTATTCCATCTCCTAATCGCCCAGCTACAGACTTAGTAAATAGTGATTTGCAGCGAGAAGAACAATTTAATAATCGTGATTTAAATACATTTGTTACTAACAATGAACCATTATTAACTGACGAGCAGAAGAACATATGCAATCGAATTATGTTGGCTATTGATGCCAAACAAGGCGGTTTTTTCTATTTAGATGCACCAGGTGGTACCGGTAAAACATATTTGTTATCTTTCATCCTTGCGAAACTACGGTCACAACAAAAAATTGCATTAGCAGCTGCATCATCAGGCGTAGCTGCTACTTTGTTAGATGGTGGGCGGACAGCACATTCTGCTTTCAAGCTACCATTAGATATCCATAACAATCCAAATGCAATGTGTAATATCAAAAAAAGAAGCGGAATGGCAGCAGTGTTACGGAAGACTTCGATCATAATTTGTGATGAGTGTACTATGGCTCATAAGCATTCGCTCGAAGCATTAAATAGGACTAACAATTGCAGGATTTATACAATAGTGACAGATATTTCGGTGGTACTATTTTATTACTATCTGGTGATTTCCGGCAAACGTTGCCAGTTATTCCTCGTTCTACTTTTGCAGATGAAATTAATGCATGTCTAAAACAATCAATTTTATGGAGAAATGTTGAAACACCCAGACTGACAAAAAACATGCAAGTACAACTCCAAAATGATCCAACAGCACAAGAATTTTCTAAACAATTACTGGCTCTTGGAAACGGTGATATAGAATTTCATCAAGATACTCAACATATTAGATTGCCAGATAATTTCTGTACTGTTGTTCAAACTAAAAATGAATGATTGAGAGTGTCTTCCCAGACATACTAAATAACTATTTAAATCATGACTGGCTTAGTAATCGTGAGGCAGTGAATTTCCCAATTGAATTTTTAAATTCTTTAGACATATCAGGAATGCCACCACACAATCTTCGATTGAAAATTGGATCACCGATTATTCTACTGCGTAATTTAAACCCTCCTAAACTATGCAACGGTACACGTTTGGTGATCAAAAGAATCACTGGAAACGTTCTTGAAGCAACTATTTTGACTGAAAAGTTTAAAGGAGAAATTGTTTTGTTACCACGTATTCCGATGATATCCAATTCTCCCATACCATTTAAAAGACTACAGTTTCCCATTCGCTTAGCTTTCGCGATGACTATAAATAAATCTCAGGCCAAACATGTCTATTTGCGGCTTAGACTTTGAAAATCCATGTTTCTCCCATGGGCAATTATACGTGGCGTGTTCACGAGTAGGAAGACCATCAAGTTTATTTGCATTAACAAAGGACCGATTGACCAAAAATATTGTACATCGATTGGCGCTTCATTGAACATCAACTGTGATTTATTACGATTAAAGATATTTAGAGTATACATATCAAATTAAAATATTTAAAGTATTTATTAAATAAATGTTATTAAATGTTATGTCAATTTGTGTTAAATTTTGTCTTTCAAATCCTGCTTAAATCACTCAGCCACAGCAACGCGTGGCCGGGTCTGCTAGTATATATATATATTGCAATCCCATGAACAAAATGTAAACTCTACACACATCAAAATCTATGTAGATGATGTAACCGTGACCTTTTATATACATGTCAAATTCGTGACCAATCTAATGCACCGTTTAGACGCTAGCGCACTTTCAAGAATTTCCACCAATTGGCCATAATATAAAATAAATCTTTTTTGTAGCCCTGTAAAAAAAATATGAATCCTATACAAACTGAAAATCCATATCGGTCTTATGACGGTGGTTTATAACATATATAGCAAATTAGATCTCAATCGAATGCACCGTTTAGGAGCTATCGTGTTCACTCACATACAAACAAACACGCACCCACAACTACATCTTGTAAAAATAATATAGATGAATTCAGAAACGTGTAAATACACCAAAATATCAAAGTCTAATCTTTTCATGATTACAATACTTTCCTTACATGGCACATGTTCAGAAAATAAAAAAGGAAATCTTTATCCAACCGTGCAAACGTAATTTGATAAGAAAACTCCCGAAATGGAACACTGAAGCCAATTTCCAGAGCCCGTTTGGCGATCAAATAATAAAGTATACATTGTTCCCCAAAAGCATCAGGCACTTTGCATTGTTAATTGATACAATTCTCACCGGGAGAGCGGCAGTCTCGAAACATGTTTTCCATAACGTTTCTTCTTCGCGAACACATTCCTAGAAAAGAAGTTGGAAGGGTTAACGACTTCAGTTCTGGAAATGCCCCCACATTAACCCTTTGTGGCGCAACCCTTTCCCAATGCTGAAAAAAGGGCAGCCGTTGCCATCGCTCGACTTAACTACCAGCAAGATGGCGGACGATCGAAACGTTCATCGCGGGCCACAGATCTAGAGACCCTGCGGCTCTACTAGAGACCTAACGGCTGCCCTTTTTCAGCATTGGGCAATCTATCCAGCTGTTGTCGAATTCTTCCATTTTTCTGCAGATGTCGGTGCTGTTAAAAATAATCGTGACAGTTTTTTTTTTACGGGAAATGACATGCTAAAAAGTAAAGGATTCTCGTGGAGCTATGTCACCCGCAACTATTTTTATAGAAATCAAATCTATTCCTCGTGACTGGCAACAGTCAAAACGTCAGAGTTTGGAGTTCCCAGAGCGGGAACACTGCGCGTTAAAGAGTTAAGGTGACTGTTTAAACAGAGCTTACGGCCTGTGGAGCTTAACTTAAAAAAAATCTGGAGTGACTCCACTCGACTTTCCGAACACTTACGATTAAGAACATTATCAAGCATTTAAATAAATTTTAATCGATGAATAATTCAAACATATATACCAAATTGAAGCTCAATTGAAGGCTCCGTTTAACGCTAGAGCACTTTCAAGAATGTCTCCCCATACGCCATAATGTAAAAGAAATCTTTTTCGTAGTCCTGTAGAAAACCTATAAGCCCTATACCCATCAAATTCAATTCCTGTCTTACGATGGTGGTTTATGAGATATATGCCCAATTTGAGCTCAATTCAATGCACCGTTTAAACGCTAGGGCGCTTTAAAATATTTCACCCCCATAGGCCATACTGTAAAAGAAGTATTTGTCGTAGTTCTGTAGAAAAACTGTAAGTCCTATATACACTAAAATCAATACCGGTCTTGCGACGGTGATTTGTAAGATATATACCAAATTTGAGCTTAATCGAATGCTCTATAGGAGCTATCGTGTTCACTCACATACACACACATATACACACACATACACATATACACATGCACACATACACACATATACACACATACGCACATACATCTCGTAAAAAAAGCATAAATGAATTCAGAAGACCTCAAAACGTGTCAATACACCAAAATCTCGAAGTCCAATTTTTTCATGATTACAATACTTTCTATACATGGTACATGTTCGGAAAGTAAAAATATATCTGGAGTATGGGAGGCGAAAAAAAAGTCAGAAATGTAGGGGTGAATTAGCTTCGACCTGATAAAAAATTCACTTGGAGAGAGAGAAAACTTTCCAGGGATGTCATTGAATGTTTAGTTTGGGGAGAACATTTTTGACTCTCTGTTCAGCTAATCGGTCGTAAAGAACAAAACGGAACAGCTCAAACGAGCAAATTCTGCTAAGGAAAGGATTGTGTTTCCTCATTTTTGCTTATGTACTATGGCCTAAGTTACTACTCGACACCATTTAGAAGTATCGTAAAATACTTCTTAGCTTCATACAGGTCGGCAAATAAGGGGCGCAATCGCATGCTTAAATTTAATAAACATTTTATTATTCCATATTCTGGATTTTAATACATCAAAACTGGCACCCCAAAATGAATAACTGAAATGCTGCCACTGGCTTCATACATGGGTTTTGTTTTGATTTAAACAAAATATTTCAAACTACATTACATTTATATTTTATAATGGCTGAAGTACGTGCAAGTGTATGTAAGGCAGATATTCAGAAAGCGTGAATTTTCGTTTACACTGTAGGTGTGCAAAGAATGGAATTAATATAATATAAGAAGTATAGAAAGCACAGTTATAGCTTCTGTGCGTTATTGAAAAATTGAAGGTTAAAGAGTAATAAAATGCTGAGTGAAAAGGTTAATAGAGAAAAATTTATTAAAACTATATTAACTGGCAACTCTCTCCCCCCAAAAAATAAATGAAAGATAATGCTGTACTTGCATGTTGTTCCAAACCGCCATTTTAATTCTAAATTACGGTTGCCACATAATTAAAAACATCATCATGGTAACTGCATATATATATTTATCGCCACCTTGGCGAGAGTGAGGGCGTTGAAGTAGGAATCAACCAAAGTTTTGATCCGCTGTTTCTTGGATGGATCAGCTTTCTTGAGAGTTCTGTAAACAAAATTCTACTTTTTAACGCTGCGTAAAGTGTTTGTGTGTATGTGTGTATGTGTGTAATTAACTGTATTGTTTGGACTCTGGGATTATCATTGAAGAGAAGGTCTGTGTGATGTAGATCACATATCTAATTTTAACAATCATTTACTTTATGTTTCTTAAATTTCATCTATTCAAGATCATGTATTAAAAGTCCCGCAGTGGACTGGGCGCTTAACTCCGTTCCCATAAGAACACGGCAAGTGAAGCAGCGTCTGGCTTGGCCAGTGCTTGGGAGGGACTTCCCCCTCTCGGCCCGTCCGCTGTGGAACCGTGTACGCTAATGGGAGCTGGTGCACGTAAAATCCGTCGTGGCTCCAAAGTCCTCCAAGTTGTTAAACGTTACCTCCGGGGGTGCCGATTTCAGGGGGTTGGTCCCTCCTCTGGAATTGGTTCAAAATTACGGGACCCCGAGCTAAGACCGACTTCCTCCCACTGGGGCTCATTGAAATGGAAGTCGCTCCTTCAGTCCATCGCCTGCCTATATAGGGGGATCTGTCACCGCAACGCGGTTGCCAGAGGGCATTAGCAACAACAACAATGTATTAAAATCATTTTTCTGTTCTCATTTTTCTATCACTTCGGCTTTTTAATCTATATATTCGCTTTTTCCCATAAGCATTATTCTTGATTTTTTTTTCTTCTCAAGTGAATCATGTCACCATCTGGGCTAGATCTGGGCAAAAATAGATTACATTATGTCCGCTTGCGACGGCAACGAGCTTTTCCTTTCCCCTCTTTGGCATCCTGCTGGCGTAATTTGTTGCCTTGCGACATCTTTAAAATTATTTGCTCGCGATTCCGTTATTTTAATTCTATTGGATTAGGTTTTAGGATTGCTCTGGGATTGGTGTTATTTATCTCGGCCAGGTTTTTGTTCTCGCCAATGTGTAATTTTGTGTTGGCGTAATGTCTAAGCCATTCCATTCTTTTTTTAATGTCCGTATAGGACGTATTTTAATTTCTCTGAGACACCACTAGCCGTTGTAATAAGTTTATGCTTCATTAGTTTCTTTTGAACTTTCTTTAATGGAATACCATGAAGATACTCTCCATAATCCAAGTAACAAACTATTCATTACTTCTCATGAGCATAATCCACTTTGCATAGCTGCTGGAAACACTTCTCCTCTGTAGAATGACAATCTCGAAAAATGTAGGCCAAAAACGGCTCTTACTCTCGAACCCATTCCTACAAAAGAAGTTGGAACGGGTAACGACTTTAGTTCTGGAAATGCGCCACATTAAGGCGACTGTTTAAACAGAGCTCACGGTCTATTGAGAACTTTAGAAGGAGTAAAGCTCTGAGGTATGGAAGGTTAAAATAGAAATGTGGGGAGAACTCGCTCCAAATTCATAAAACATTTACTCACAGGGGAAAAATTCGAGGTCTTTGTTCAATAATTCCATTGAATGTTATAGTAGAACTTGGTTTAGGTAACATTTGACTCTCAGTTAAAAGAAACTTTCAGCTATTCGGAAAGAACAAAACTGAATTGCTGAAATTTAGGAAATTATTTAGTCTTTTTGTTTACATTCTGTTGCTGAAGTTCGAATACTGGGCAATTTCTAGAAAGTTTTGTCATGGATTTCTTAAGTTGGAAGAAATTTAGAAATAATAATTCAAAATCCCATTTCACATCTGAAAATTTGATAATTAATCTACAGGGCCTCCCTCAAAGGTAGTAACATGCTTTAAATCTGTATCTATTAGAGATAAGTGGACAAGGCCAATTGAAAAAGTGCTCAAAATAAGGTTTGAAAAAAGCACTACCTTAAAAAAATCCTCTCATTAATTTAAAAAAAAAAATATGCTTTTAAAATTTGTATGCGACCCCCGTACAACTAAATTCCCAGTTAGTAAAATGGACGAATGAGGTGGTGTATGAAATTTGAGAGTTATATCCTGAAAAGTGTCACAGGTAAGAAGATATATATATGCTTAAATTCTTTGATTTAAATCCTTTTTCAAAGGCTCTCGAAGGGGGAAAAAATCACGTCGGATGATAGCGTTTAAGAGGTCGTGCAGAAGAAGAAGATATCCCCTCTTCCAGCAAAAGACGTTTGCATTAGAATTCATGTATAGCACCCAATCCTCTTTGTTTATAGATATCTCTTAGACGTTTTATGATAAAAGGTTGAAATTTGTAAATCATCGCATTGGTGCATGCAGCACATTTTACTAGCTGGAAATTAATTTTTGTACGGGGGTCGTATACAAATTTAAAAAGCCAACATAGACTTTTTTCTTACCTTATTTCGAACATTTTTTCAATTTACTTTACCGAATCATCTTTAACAGATAAGAAATTACAACGTGTTACCTACCACCTTTCTGGGACACCTTGTATAGATTAATTAGTAAAACTTTCAGCTATAATAAAAGTTTTTATTAATAAATTAATTTTCATTTGTGAATGTAACCGACAAACGAATGCACTTGACTAAATATTTATACAATATTTAGATATAATTACCACATTGTGTAAAAGGAATAGTAGAAACTTTATTAAATATTTGCGTTTCCAAAATTTTTCCTGTTTATTGTAATTTTAAATGAGTAAAAATGTATGAAAAAAAGAGCAATTTTTCAAGATTTCCAATAGTTCATATTTGAATACATCCATTGGTTTATTATTATTTACTTACTTTAAGGACACTTGAATTCTTTAACGTCTATGGTTAATATTAGGTGTGCCGGAAAATTGATGACAAAAGTAAGTTTTAAAATCAAAACCCAGCTTTTTTATATCTGCTATATTTGCAAATAAATCGTTAAACCTTAATATTATTCATCCACTGTACCTCATTTTCAAATGAAATAAGTTTATATGAAGTACTTCAGAAAAGTGTGTGAATTTATAGACGGTCCTGTGGTGATCGCATCAGACTTTTGAAACTGATATGGGCGCAGGAAACTTTCACGTTGCTAATATACTGTTACTGTACATAAAGTTTAGTATTATTTTGCCTTTTTAGACCAATTTCGGCAAACCAATCCGATTAGGGTCAGGTAGGATAACCACGACCAGGGAGTAATTACGATCAGCAGAATTTTAAATAACTATATAAATGATAAATTTTCGCAAACAAAATTGGCATGAATCTTATAATATAATTTTTGCTATAAATGCCTTTCGTTATTAAGTATTTTTAAAGTAGAAACAATTGAAAAACACCCTGTCAAAAGTTTCGTTAAATGGATTTGGTTTAAAGCTTAATGTTTAAAAGTATTTGGTACAAAAGGAACATTTTTTATGCGAGATGATTGATATTGAAAAGTATGTTGGGAATGTATATAAGAATCTCCGACATGCTCTTATTTTATTTTTTTAAACACTAGGAGCCAAGATCCCCCAGACTCGCTACACTCGCTTTTCGTATGAGGCATTCGTCCCCTAATAAGGCTTATTCGTAAAAAAGACATAATTTCGACAGACAAAACCCGAAGATTGGATCAGATAGAATGTTACTGAGCTGCACATTGCTTGGTTCTTGCATGTTCATTGGTACATAAAAATTTAAACTTCACACTACAGTAGACCCCCTTCCCCTCATAACACGGAAGATATTTTGTTATGGGAATCCGTGTTGTACGGGTCCTGAGCTATACTCCACCTGGAGTGCGGACTCCGCTTATAATCGCTGGAAAAATTATTTGCACTTCTCAGAAACACAATGATATTTAATGTTCCATTGAAAAGTTATATTTATTAGGAGCGAAAGCGTAATAAAATCAGAACATCTGTTTCAGCTGTATTTTTAATAATGTAAATCCTATTGGACACACCTTGCGAATTTGCCACCCATGGCGATTTTTCATTATTTGGCGACTTGCGTACATGTAAAGTTAATAAAAGCTACGGAACAGATAGGATAGCTTGCCACCAATGGCGACTTTTCATTATTTGGCGATTTACACATGCTCACGACCTATAATTACTGTTCATTTAAGGTTACCGGAAAACCGTTATCCATATTTTCATTTGCATAATCGTTTGCAGATTGGCGTACTTAGCACCACGAATTATACCATCTCGTCGTGCTAGCAAATATCCAAAGTGTACTATAACTGCTATAATGGCATAGTTAACGCCGCCAAATATTTCTACTGGTAGCAAATAATCCAGCTGGACCGAACCGGCTTTAAAATAATCTGCATTTTAATTATTTTTTATTTTCAAGATATTAGTTATTCTGTTTTGGAAAAACGAATAATCTTTAATTCTAACTCCTGTTGTCTAAGCGAATTTACTATTTGAAAATTGTCAACTTTGTGTAACACATTTTGAGTTACTTATTTCATATAGTTTTTATTTTGGCGTAAAACGGGCGTAATTCTAACTCATGTTTGTAAATTTCACGCGATTCTAGATACTTGGAAAAGCTTTGTTGCAAAGGAATGAACGATTTTATGCCAAATCTAGTAACCATTCTGTTTATTTTTTCAGTTTTTTATTAATATCTTCTAAAATAATTCGATTTTCGAAATTTTTGTCAGCTAAGCAGGTTCCTCGGAATTTTTCGAATCTGTGGGCTTCTTAGTCGAAACCCAAATCCCCACTGATTAGGAGGAGATAGGTCAACAAGCTCTGACAGCGCCAGCGGAAGCGGCCTTTACTTTTTTTTTAGAATAGAGAGATAGTTACATATTGAGTTCATGGTCTTATTAACTCCCAGTTTTTAAAAAAGTGTTGTACTTAAGACGATGCGCAAAAACTTGGTATAAAGGTCATTCTGACCTGAAAAAGCACGTGCTTGTCTTATACCACTCACAAAAATTAAGGAAAAAAACAATTTAAAATAATTTATTTATCAGTCATATTTAACTTAAAAATAAACGACCAAATGGAAATTTTGCCATTGATTATTTTTACAAATTTCAAATTCGTAAAACTTACTCTTATGGCCTATGAACAGAGCCAGAAGTACATTCCAAGATATTAATATTTATGAATTTATAGTAAAAATAAATACATGAGACACATAAATACAAAAACTCATTTAGACCCTAGACTGTTTCTTTAAAACAAATAGTTACTTTTTCGTAATCGTGGTATCTGCATATGTTTAATAATCGCCCCCTTGGCGAGAGTCGTGGCGTTAAAGTAGAAATCAACCCAAAAAAGACAAACACGACACACTCATATGGATTATGATGCACATTCAAATGGTATTTAAAACGGTCAAGTATAGTTAGAACATGTCTGACGGAGATAGGTAAACAGTTTTAGAAAGCGATTTGAAGATGGATTTCGATAACAAAGATGTGTTTTATGGAAAAAGGGAGAAAAATACGGCACACTCATGAATAATGACGCACGTTCCAACTTAATAAGGAAAGAAAATAGGGAAGACGCGTGCATTATGATACGCTTTTAATATAGCACTTTAGTGCGTGTTTAAAATTTGAAAATGTTTCAGATTTTCACACTTTATTTTTTCTTTCCGTTTTTTGATATTCTAAAAGAACGGCCAATATATCTAGAGGCTCTTCAGAATTAATATAGGACGAAATAATTTGTACTTTTTTTGTAGGATTTTCTTCATTAAACCGTCTTATATTTTTTAACCATCTTAATTTTAAATGCCATTCAGAATCTGAGAGATTTCAGTGCCAAGGAAGCCGGTGCGAAACAGGATTCACCTCGAACAAGATTTATTAAGATGGCGAACCAGCTGGTCGCCGGAGGCGGCTGGTCAAATAATAAATAAAGACGGCATACCAAGTACATTAACATTTATTCTGACTTCATTTATTTCTTTTTATGTTATTTTGATCTTAAACGGTGAAGAAAACATTACTCAGGTACAATTTTTTTACTAGTTTTTTAACAATTCCCACAGTAACAGTTTATAAAAAAATTGACTTTCAACGAATCTTCATAGCAACATGCCATTTTGATTGAATAAGTAGAAATTATAACCTTATTACTCAATTTGTTTACTCAATTATTTTCGCACGGGAGTAAAAGTTACAGCTTTCAAAATAAATCAAGTGGCCGTAATTAACACTTTTTTTTTTTTTCCAATTTTGGGAATTTTTGGGGGTAATAACGACCATCACCCTTAAATTGCAAGCAAATAATTCAACCTAAACAACATTTTTGCTAGGTGTTCTTAAAAGGTCAAAGTTTCCACTTAGTAAATGAAAAAATATTTGTCCTTTAATTAAGAGTTAAAAAATCACATAGTTGAAATTGACAAAAAGTGGTCGTAACTACCTCATCTGACTCTATAACATTATGTTAAAATATTATATTCTTAGCTCCTAATTCCATTTTCTAGGTCATTATGATAACCAGTACTAAGAATTAAAATACGAGAAATACTATTTTGAAATAATTTCTTTATGTTAAACCATTTCCAAAAACTAAAAATTGTGCAGCAATTCAAAAAGAGTACATTGTATTTCATTTTTGGTAAGAGGAAGCAAACTACTAAAGTGAACAGCGCAGTCATTTAGTAAACAGAATGTGGTTTGCGATGTTCTGTTTTATTCGTTCCGAACAACAGACTTAGCTAGTCAAAAATGTTCCCGAAACTAAACACTACTATAACACTCAATAGAATTACTGAACAAAGATCTCGAAATTTTCCCTGTAAGTAAATTTTTTATCAAGTTGGAGAGAGTTCTTCCCACAATTTTTATTTTAGCCTTCCATACCGCAAGACTCTCTTTTAAAAGTTCTGCCCAATAGGCCGTAAGCACTGTTTAAACAGTCGCCTTAATGTGGGGGCATTTCCAGAACTAAAGTCGTTACCCATTCTACTTCTTTTGTAGGAATGAGCTGAAGAAGAAATAACGTTCGGCCTATATTTTTCGAGATTCTTTCTAAAGGTGCGAATTGTTTCCAAGAGCTATGCAAAGTAAAAGATGCTCTGGAGGAGAAGAATGTATATTTTATTTCTTGTTGTGAAATGGATTCTGGAAAGTGGCTTCACGGTTTTCCACTTCGGAGGCACTTCTATTGATTTGCTTTCGTATGTTTGACTTAACCCATTAACACACGATATACTCACCTTGAGGTCACAAAACTCGGGCGTTTTGACTGTTGTCAGTCACAAAGAATAAATTAGATTTCTATAAAAGCACTTAAGGATCACATAGTTACACGAGAATACTTTAATTTTAACAAATTATTTCCCATAAAAATTTTCGATTATGTGTAAAATTTTCAGGATTACTTTTAACAGAACTGGCATCTGCTGAAAGAGGGAAGAATACGATGGAAATACATTGATATAGAAGAACAATTGGATATTGTTCTTGGATATTGTTATTGACAATTGGAAGAACATTGGTTCAATGCTGAAAAAAGGGCAGCCGTTACCATTGCTTGATTTAACTACCAGCAAGATGGCGGTCGATCGAATCTTTCATCGTGTGCCACAGATCTAGAGACCATTTTTTGATCCAGCTATCCTTGCGCGGCGCACCGCCAGCTGTGGCAACGGCTGCCCTTTTTTCAGCATTGGGAAATGGTTGCGCTCCGAAGGATTGAGCATAACTTATACCTAAAGTAATACGCAATTTAAAAAAATGCTTATCTCAGAGCAAGATAACAAAAAAGAGGCATTGTTTGAAATTGTAATTAGAAATGATTCACCATGGATCCAGAGCCTGACTAACTCATTCGAGGGCCCTACTTCTAGCACGTTTTTGGGACTCCTATTTTGACATACCTACTTGACACATAGAATCACAGGGCGCTAATATTTGTTTGCGAATGTCATAAAAAAGTTGGGGATGGGGTAGTTAAAAAACTCTCTTCTTCGAAAATTTTAAATGCATAGACGTTATGCTTAAACGAGGTCGTGAATGTTCCATAATGGAATATACTTTGGACTTTAACATGACGTTTTTTCTATCTCTGAATGCAGTGTAAATAAAATAACTTTTGCATCACGACACTTGTTAGCATTACTTTATTTAGTGTCATTGCTGTTTTTTATATTAAATTTTTTATAAGAACTTAAGTCTTTTAATCATTTTAGGAACCCTAAAATTTTGAGGCCCTAGGGCGGGGACTAATTGGCCTACTGGATGAATTGTGTTATTAAACAACTGCTAGACCATGTCAGAGATTCATGATGATATTTTTGGTTTTGTAATTTTATTCGATGGAATTTTCAAGATAGAAAAAAAAAATGTATGTTTTCGTTTGATTTAAAATATTTATGCCGCTACTTTTCGATAAGTTATAAAAAATATACGCTGTTTGGAAGAAGTTCAAAATTTTAATTTCTGAAAGTGCTAGCAAAATTTTTCATAGTTAATTTTAGGAAGGATCTAGTATGTGACATGTCTTATGACTACGACAATTACATAAAAAATAAGTTAGATAAAATCCAATACATCTTTTGGACTACAAGTAAAACGCTACGAAATACAAGAAAATATTCAAGGATAAAAATTTTCAAAACAATGTCAATACCAACTCTTTTATATGGGAGCGAAACTTGGACACTCAAAGAGAGCGATGAAACAGCATTACAGTCTTGAAATGAAATTTCTAAGGAGTGTGAAAGGATTCTCCGGAACGGGCAAGATAAGGAATGAAGATTCGGAAAAGACCTGAAAATTATGTCAATATTAACTAAAATGAAGAACTACAGGAATAAATTGAAGGGCCACTTGCAACGAAAGGACAGAAATCGCATACCAAAGGCAGCCATGGAGTTCAAGACAAAAGAGGAAGGCTACGAAAACGATGGATTGAGGCCGGAACAGGCTTATAGCCTTCAACCATGCGGGGATGATGATTGATGATGATGATTTTTAGTTTTCCTTTAATTTATACTTATCTGTAAGGTTAAATGTTAGCATGCATGTTCATGTACTTTCTTTTAGTACATTTGCTTTTCTGATACATATTTTCTTGGCTAATTGTGCGGTTGAGATGTAAATTTTGTTTCACCAACCTCCACTTTTCCCAGATATGCACCATCTTTTACTAATTGCAATGAGTTTATCATGGATGATATCAAAAATATAGACCACAAAAACAAATTTACGCAGTAAAAATATAAAAATCTAATTTGGCTGTGTTTCTTACCACTGCTTCAAAACATGACGTTTTAAATAATCTTCTTGATCAGTTTTTTCCCCCTTTCCTATTTTTTTAAGTAAGGAGCAATCATGAATCTTCATTAAGCGAAATTAAATTCATAGAAGGGATATTAAGCTAGGGAAGTTTGTTATACATTTTTAAATTGCACATGAGTAGTATATATATATATATATATATATATATATATATATATATATATATATATATAGATATATTATTCGCGGTCAATAGCAGCAAAAAGAGGGAGGGGAAAGGGGAATGATGAGTAAGATATTCAAATGAAGCCATTCGACGGAAGTGAATCTTTTAGCAAATTTCGGAATAATGATGAAATCAAAACATTGTTGCCATCCTGGAATAAATAAATCGTGCCCAAATGGAGTATTTTAATTTGCGTTCGTGAGCAGCGAAACAGCTGTGGGTAATATAAAACGCAAATAAAGAAACAGATAAAAAGAAAGAAACAAATAAAAAGAAAGTTCTAAAGGCTTTCCATTTCTACTGTATTTAAATACTGAAGAAGAATCATTGTGTAATAGGCTTCCATTAATTACACTTTAACCATTTGAAACTCAACCATTTCCCAATGCTGAAAAAAAGGCAGCCGTTGCCATCGCTCGATTTAACTACCAGGAAGATGGCTGTCGACGGAGTGGTTCATCACGCGCCACATATCAAGAGATCATATTTTGTCACAGCTGGCTGTGCGCGTGCACAGCCAGCTGCACCTTCTTGCATTATTTTCCACGAAATTGAACCACGGAGGATTTATTTATTTAAATCGAGCGTTAAAGGGGGAGAAATGAAGTTAGACAGTATTAGTAGATTTACTATGATAACATGGATTAAAGCACAGTGCGACATATTGGTAAACTAGCTGCCTTCGGTGTCCAGTTGGTTCGCCATCTTAATAAATCTTGTTCGGAGAGAATCCTGTTTCTCATCAGCTTCCATGGCACTGAAATCTCTCAGATTCTGAATGGAATTTAAAATTAAGATGGGGCACCCCTAGGATAAGCGGCGCCCCCTGCTAACGTAAAAAAGACGCCCCTTTTATGCTCTTCTTAGTTTTTGAGTTCGAAATGACGCCCCTTCGAAGCCGGTGCCCCGATGCGATGATTACCTTGCTCACCGTGTCGGGCCGCCCCTGGTTATAAAAATAAGATGGTTTAGTGATAAAAACCTACAAAAGGTACAAATCATTTTCGCCCTATATTATTTCTGAAGAGCTTCTAGATATACTAACCGTTATAAAGAAACGGAAAGGAAAAAAAAAAAGTAAGAAAATCTGAAACACTCAGATTTTAAATACGCACTAAAGTGCTATATATTAAAAGCGTATCCTAATCCATGCGCCTTCTCTATTTTCTTTCCTTACTCCATTAAGTTGGAAAGTGTATCATTATTCATGAGTGTGATTAAGCAAAATTAAAAATGATATTTCTAACATCCTTTTTCTGAATGTAACACAATAGAAATAAAATGGGGGAAAAAGATGCGCAGAAAAATGCACAATTCGAACTGAATGAAAGCTTCAAAAACTTATTTTTAATTTGTTTGTTTGTGTAGCATGTATTCGGATTGTGTGCTTGGCCCAAAGTCAGCTTATAAATTCACGCCAGAAGGAAAAACGTATTCAGGTTTATTCTTCATCCAGCCATAGCAGACGATATAATGAATTTATTTATTAAAAACTGTATTAAATAAGTTTTCGCCATCTGTCGACTGCCCTGTAAAATAAAAACTCAATCGTATTCTTTTTTTGGCTAAATGATAGTTTTTTTCTGTATATTTATTATAGGGGCAGTGTTTGTTTTGCGCGATAAAAAGTAGCTTATATGTTAATCCAGGAATTTAACTGTCTTTATTCCAAATTTCATCCAAATCCGTCACACCGTTTCAGCATGAAAGAGTAATAAACATACATACAAGCATTGACATTTATAATATTAGTAGGATATTTGGTGAAATTGGTGTAATTACATAATTTTTGAATGGGCGTCTTACAACTAACTAAATGATAATTAAGACTACGTTAATATACCTGGCGGTAGTTCCAACAGAAAAAAACTAAATATTTTCTCTTTCTTTTTAGCATTCTAATGCTTAAAAAAAAAAGTAAAATATATAACTTCTGTAGAAATGCAAATACTATTTTTGTATAGTTCAAAGAAGTACCAAAGTAAGATTTATATATTTATAAAAAAAAGTTCCTTTATTCAATTTTTATTCATAAACAGCAAGTGTTTAAAATTCGCCCTGAAAATGTAAGAAAAGGTAGTTATATATATATATAGATAGATAGATAAAAACTCAAAAGGTATATTCACGAAATGCAAACTTTTTAAGTTACATATATCGGCGAAAACTGAAGAACTGCACCATATAAAAAAAAGGTATTAGTTTCATAGATATATATTTTGAAAAATATAAATAAACAAACTTTTTTCCCTTAACCGCCTCTTTTTCATGCATGTATCAACGGAAATCACAAAATTCAGCTCCCAACACAAGTGGGGTCTTAAGAAGCAAAACCCGACTTCTTGTTCTTCGTTCTTCTCCAGGAAAAAAAAAAAAAAAAACAGTTGCACACAGAGCAGCCAGCAGTACTACTATATAAAGTTTAAATCAGCTTCAGTGCACGGGCAAAGGAAAATCGCCGTTGACTTCAAAAGCGAACACAGAAACAAACGGGAAAAGAATTTTGAAAATCGAAAAAGAAAAGAAAGAAGACTTTGAATTGGAAGGGGAAGAGAAAAAAAGCTTTGAATTGAGAGTGATGTTTGAAGCGCCTGCTCTCTGCTCGATAGAGAGGCGCAAGGAAAAACTAAAATAATACTAACGTGTTTTATCTACTACAGCGTTTATTTTATTTCTTATGGTTTCGAATTTTGAGAGGAAATACAAGGCAGCAAAACGAAAACGCATGTTGGCTTGCCGTCTCTGAGAAATGGTCGCCGGAATTTATTCCCCCTTTATGTCCGACTGAGATTACTCCAAGTTCGAATTTTCCCCCTTTCTTTTTTTCCCGCCGAATGTTTAATTTTTTTTTTTCTTTTTCTTAAATTCGACTTTCTTTTGTAGAGTTCTCCGAATTTCGAGTATGGTGTTTGTGATGAACAATATTTAATGCATAACGGTTTTGGGATTTTTTTTTTGTGTGTGTGCGGGTGGGGGGGTCAGCTTCCTTTATGGGACGTTTCTTGGAATGTGTGATAGCTATGGGAAAGAAATAACTCCGTCAAGTACCTAATTTTAGTTATTTACTACCTGAAGTGTCAATTCTTCTCATGCAGAGAAGAGCTTTATTTTATTTTTCTTTATGTATACATAAAACTGAAAAACGTTCATGAGATATTGACAAAGAAAAGTTACAAGAAGAAAAACCCACGCCAAACGCACCGGTTTTAAAATATTTTCCAACCCAATGTTCTAACTTTTTTTCGCCAATATTTGGTGAGCGAAAACGTGTATTCGCTCACCAAATTGAGCGAATGTATACGATGTATACGATGTTTGTATACGATGTTGTATACGATGTATACGATGTTGTATACGATGTTTCTTGGAATGTATGGTAGCTATGGGAAAGAAATAACTCCGTCAAGTATCTAATTTTAGTTATTTTCTACCTGAAGTGTCAATTCTTCTCACGGAAAGAACAGCTTTGTTTTATTTTTCTTTAAGCATACGTAAAACTGAAAAACGTCCATGTGAATGGCTGCTTGTAAGGCAAAACGTAGTATCTCAAAATGGGTGCTATCCCAAACTCCATAAAACGTCGCACGCAACGCAAAAACTTCTTATGTTGGACAATTCACAAGCTAAAAGACGTCGCATTGCTAATCTACCAACAGACATCAGACAGTGATCCAGATGATGTAGATGTTAAATGCTTGTACTGTAGCGATATCTATGCAAGGTCGGCTCAAGGAGCAGGGTGGATCGAATGCAATGTATGTAATGAATGGGCTCATGATTTGTCCGCTGGTGTTGACGAGGATGATGATTAGTTTACATGTGAACTCTGCACTCGGTGAACTGTGTACTATACGAACTGTATTTGTACCCCATTTTGCCCAATCCTGGAGAGCAAAATGGGGTATTTCGCAGCTTTGGATATATTGAGATACAGATCCCAAAATATGCAGCTTATTTCAAGTTCCAATACTGCAGAATAACAACTAAGATTGTAAAACTGAAATAAATATTACTTATTTAATTAATTTTTTTTTGTCTCAGAGTTATTGACTGCAATAACATTAAGTTCCCCATTTTGGCCAACCTTCTTGGCCAAAATGGAAATAACTGTTCTTGGTACTGTATAGAAATTATTTAATGATATTGTAGAGAACAGTGAATGTTGTTGTGATGGAGATCACATATCTAATTTAATAATCATTTACTTTGGCTTTCTTTAATGTAACCTATCCAAATTCAAGAATTCTAAATCACTTCTGTTTTTCATTTTTCTGCCATTTCGGTTTTTAAATCTGTGTATTTGCTTTTCCATTTACGTAAAGAAGTTAATTAGTAGGGATGTTTTAAATTATTAAGTTGCGTTGCGACACATGATAATCCAGGTTCGATATACACTCAATATACTTATATTGTATTAAGCTAGATGAATATATTTAAACTGTCATAAATTGTTATGCATTGGAACTCCATTGAATGATCCTGTGAAAGAACAAAAGACACATTCACTATTTTCATTGGAGTGCCTTATTTTTTAATCCTTAAAGACACAATCAATGTTTTTTTGTTTGACAGATCAGTGATTCCCAAACGTTTTCTCTTTGTGAGCCTCTTTTAAAATCCTCCCCCCCCAAAAAAACCCTGTATATTATCAGAGTATTATTTTCTCAAATTTACTTTATACACCTAGCGATCCCCTGTGTTTGAGAACCAATGCGATAGATGAGTGTCCCTAAAGTACGTTTTTAATAATCACTCTATTCTTGGTACTGTATAGAAATTATTTAATGATATTGTAGAGAACAGTGAATGTTGTTGTGATGGAGATCACATATCTAATTTAATAATCATTTACTTTGGCTTTCTTTAATGTAACCTATCCAAATTCAAGAATTCTAAATCACTTCTGTTTTTCATTTTTCTGCCATTTCGGTTTTTAAATCTGTGTATTTGCTTTTCCATTTACGTAAAGAAGTTAATTAGTAGGGCTGTTTTAAATTATTAAGTTGCGTTGTGACACATGATAATCCAGGTTCGATATACACTTAGTTGCAATATAATAAAAAGACGTTAAATACTTGAAACTATTTTATTAAACATATACTATTGAAACATTATTATAACGGGCGGTGGTGGCTCAGCGAAAATAAAATGACGTCCTATATGGACAGTGCAATTAAGATGGAATCACTTAAAAATTACGCCAGCACAGAATTACACATTGGCGAGAACAAACACTTGGCTGAAATCAATAACGCCAATTCACAGAGCAACCCTAACAGTTAATCCAATAAAATTAAAATGACGTAATCGCGAGCAAATAATTTCTAAAGATGAGGCAGAGCAACAAACAATAAAAACGCCAACACCAAGCCAAGGTAGAGGAAGCCAAAAGTACGTTGATTTTGCAAACGGACGCAAATATAATCTATTTTTAGCACACCGGTCTGAAGAGACGAATAAACAAAAAGAATAGTGCATACGGGGAAAAGCAAATATACAGATTTAAAAACCGAAATGGCAGAAAAATGAAAAACAGAAGTGATTTAGAATTCTTGAATTTGGATAGATTACATTAAAGAAAGCCAAAGTAAATGATTATTAAATTAGATAGGTGATCTCCATCACAGTTGTGGACACTATTTTCGGCGGAGAGCATTAAATTGGAATCCTTTACAACATAATATGTCAATTTGGTTTCGTTTGAAATAGACACATGCTCCTAAAATAAGCTTTATAGAATGACTGTCCTTAGAGCGTAACGTATTGGAATTCTTTAGGTTGCTCCAATAAAGGAACTTTCTTAACTTTCTAAGAAACAGCTATTCTGATGCAGGAAGAAATAATCAAGAGGTTGCGAAGGCCTGTCTGTGGCGGAGGAATTTGCATATCAGTAACTATAGGATTGAGAAACGCTATTTCTTGGAGCAATTTTTAACCTTTTGTTCAAACAAATCTCTTTTTAATAGATTCATTAAGGTTTTCTGCAAATTTGGTAACATTCTGACCAATAGTTTTTGATGTATACAGCTCTAAAAATTGAAAAACTTAAATTATATATCATTCACCAGATGTTTTGTTGCACACGAAAGCATATTCAAATATACTATTTTTATTCGCTGAGGAATGGCAGGTAGTTTAATTTTTCTCATTAGTACGGATTTTGTTAAAGTTTCTCCTAAATCGGATAGAATTGCATTAAATAACTTACTCATCATTTCTTATACTTTTTTTAAATGCTCGTCACTTCTGCGAAAACTGGATCATCATCTAAAATCCAGGAATTTAAAAATAAAGAGCACAAACCGGCTGTCTAAATTGTTTCTCATCAACCCTAATGCGCTCTTGATTAATTTTGCTTTACTTAATTGATTTTTGAGGTTGTTTTTAATTTAAAAAACTAAACATGAAACGCACTTTTCACAGGTAGGATATTAAAGACCTTTGTGTGATGAGAAAAAGCCAAGTCGATTGTTTTGAAGATTATTGGAAACATCTTGTATGTGCCTTTCACAGGGGGATTTAAAAGAAATACAACAGGTATGTGTTGCAGATACGATAAGCACTCAAATACAATTTTCAAATCATGTATCTGTGCATGGCTAAACATTGTTCTGCGTTCACGATCAACTTCAGCTTTACGTCTATCTCGGGGCACTTTCAAAAAAAATATAATAATATTGTAATTAAAAATAAATGTTTTCAAATAAAGTAGATTATAGAAATGAAAATTATAATGCACGCCACACCTCCTGTAAACAGTTCTAATAAATATTCTTTCATTGTATTTATACAATGCATAACTACCTGTCTTATGAACCAAAAGCTTTGCAAAAGTTCTAAGAATTATGAAAATAAGACTCAGTATTAAAAAAAAATTAAAATTTTTGAAGATAAAAATGGTCATAAAATCAATGAATAAACAGAGACGTATACTTTGCTTCATAACATAACTGGTAATGACGAAAATATTCTGTAAAAAATTCAAATAAATATTTTAAACACGTTATGAGACATTGACATTTATGGTAAAGAAAATTTAAGAAAAACGCACTGTTTTAGAAAACACGTTTAAAGACTTTAATATTAACAAAATACTATCCTTATGCTTCATTTTTTCTTCTATAGGTTAGCTTCTAGCTATCGTAGAAACAGAAATAAAACGGTTTTGAAATCCAGTCAGGACCTATAAAATAAACAAATGTAAAGTCAGTGACCTATAAAATAAGCAAATTACAATTTTCTAAAATTTTCACGAAAGAAAGATTTTTTACCTAGTCTCATACCTTAAGACAATATCCATTCTTGGTGGTTCTATGTTAATTTTCTAAGAAATCATGTAGGGTGGCTAAAATGGGTGTTAGGGCAAAATGGGGCTATCTCTATGTCATTGGTATAGATTGTGCATAAAGTGTCTATGTTTCATTTCCATTTGGTATAATGCTTGCTGAGTCACAGACTAGGGATGGATGCGAGACGATTTTTTGCGATACGAGATAGAGATTTATAGCTTTTTTTGCGAGACGAGACAAACATTTTTAACATTACGGTACAAAGTGTTCTGCAGAATGACGGAGATCACGCATCGTTCAAGCTTTAGGATTTACAAGACAAAATAAAACAGTGGTTAACACCATGTGACGTTATTTTAGAGCTTAAGCAAAAAAAGATGAAAATATCCTGCAGAAGCACTCTGAAAGCGAATAGTTTACGTTCTGTTTGATCTCAAATAACGCTGACATAAATTTTGTGCTATCATTTTGCAGTAACGTTAGCATCTCAAGTAAGTATCTGTAAGGCAAAGTTTATTTAACGAGTCAAAGAACTTCTCACATTCTGAAATTTCGTAAAGATGGAATTAATTTCACTTATAGAAGAAAAATAGTACTAGCGTTTTATCCCGGCGGGCTAACCAAGACGAGCGATTTTACGCCAAGATAAATGCCGGGCCACATGAAATTATTGATGGTTCTGAATACGATTGGAAACAGTTTGCTAGCATATTTGACGCAATAATAGTTCGGCGGGAATTGCCGCCGGAATTATACGTAAGTACGAGAAAAATATTTAATTCCTTCCGTACAAAGAACGGGTACGCAGCTAGTAGTTATGGAATAGCTCCATATACATAAAACCTTTGTGGCATCGTAACCTAGCGTACATGTGTGTGTATGACAAGACCTATTTAGTATACTAAAATATTTTAAGGCAATATTTACAGAATACAGTAAATCCCACTATAATATGGATTCATATAAGACGGATTTGTATAACACGTCGGAAAAAGTACGATCTTTTTCCCATACCACGTTTAAAATAACTCGTAATCCACAGTAAAAGAATGAGACAGATATTTATGTATTACACCTGTTAGCAATGCTGATGCTGATCATGTGTTTGCGTCTCGTACAACACGGATTCATATAACGCGGAGCGTATGCAACCTGTTATAGGGGGTCTGCTGTAGTTAAATAAAATTACTCTATTTACAAAATATAAAACTTCGAATTTTACCTTGGCGTATGGAAGCCAGACAAAAAGTCACCAATTACTATTTGATAAACGGTTACATCCTATTTTTTATATTATGTACTTTAAATGATATATTTTTAGCAAAAAATAATGGAAGAATGTACAAATAAATAAAACTAAAACCACTTATCTTATTCAACCAACGTTTTCTTAATTATTTATCTTAATTAAAGAGAAAAATTAGTTTCTTTTGTTTTTGGGAAGGGGGGGGGGTCTGCTTCTAATTATTAGGCAGCCACTGTAGATATTGTTTGTTCTACTGGCATTTTTACTGAGTCTTAAACAAAGCCCCTTTTCTCAATTTAAGATGTTTTCCCTTGTCTTGTATTTTTCCTTTAAATAATAATAAAAAAATCTCTGTTTTGATTCCTTTGAAATTAGCGGTGACTTCCTTTTCCCATCGTGCGTTGGAGGCTGAATTATGGTATGCAATATTTGTTAAGCGGTCTTTGGAGAATTTGAAAAAAAAAAAAAAAAAAAAAAAAAAAAATGTTTGTCTCTGAACTCTCTACTTAGACGAAAACGCAATTTTCTGATTAATTTTTTTTTTTTTTTTTTTTTTTTTAACGATGATCTTTTTTACTTTTTAATGACATCAACGTTGTGTTCCATTCATGAGTTAGCATTTTTTTTATATTTTGACTTTTGATAAATTCTACCCTTTTTCTTGCTTTTTTGAAAAAAGCATATGCTGTAGGATTTAATGTCTAGCAAGAAAAATGCTATTTTAAACATGGCGTACTAGGGTGTCCATTATTTTATTACCAATTGGGTATGGGTTAACATCCTAAAGGGCTGATATTTGTCCGAAAATATTTAGGGTCAAATGGACTAAATTTAAAAGGTATACACGTAAGAGATTTCTTTATTTTTTTCTTTCTGTTTTGGAGGGGGGTTGTGTGTGTGGGGGGGGGGGAGGTGGGGCATGTATAAGGGATACCCTAATGTGAAGCTGAAACAACAGACCACCGATAAACGTCATGTCAAGGCTACAAGTTTCAATACGATTCTGCACGGATTAATACAATTCAAATTGCGAGAAATTTTATTTCTGACTGTTTTAATATAAAATGGAAAATATAAGAGAATATGCGTTAAAAAGAAACTTTAAAACATATAATAACGGACACTGCAGGGGGACTTTTTTTTATAGGTGCTTGGAGACAACGGGACAGGCTGACTGAAAACGGAACTGTCCTGTTCAGAAAGTGCGTTTGTTTGCGGGACTACAGCCTATTATCTGCACTAGAGATCTAGGCTGAGAGGGGGGTGCCTCCGTGGGGGTCGTTCTAAGGGGTCCCTACCCGTATTAACCCGTATTTTAACCCGAATTTAAGTTTAGGAGAAAACCTCAGAAAGGGACGAGTAGTCAAATTATCCATAACTCTTTTGCAGATTTCGGCCGTCCGATGAGGTAAGACACTGATCACTGAGAGATGGTCGAAAGAGCAGGCCCGGGCTCTGGCCCCTCGCACGAACAGTCTGGAGTTTAGGATGGTTTTCTCCAGTTTAAACACAAAAATGATTTTGAACTTCTTAAAAAAGTCCTCCACACATGGGTTAACATCCTAAAGAGCTGATATTTGTCCGAAAAATATTTAGGGTCAAATAGACTAAATTTAAAAGGTATATACACGTAAGAGATTTCTTTATTTTCTTTCTTTCTGTTTTTTTTTTGGGGGGGGGGTTGAGGGCTGCCTGAGGTATCGTCAGGCAGCCCTCTTTTGGCTTCGACTTAGCCATAAATCGAACCCTCTGTAAATTCAAACTTTCGGAAAACAAAAAATATCATTCGCATGCGATGTTCAGACTATTTATTTTTACTTATTAGTTTTAGTGCTTGCTTTTTAACCCCTTTGAAATGATAACTTTATGTATTAAGTTCTGAGAAATTTCAGCTGTAGAGCACTTACAGCATTTTTTGAAGGCTTTTCTGTACCCATTTCCATTATAAAGGGTGCCAAAATTAATTCTTGCACACACAGCATTTTGCTCTTTGACCGACTCTATACCATATTTAAAAAAAAAGTTATTTTAAGATATCTGACACTATGATAACTTAAAATAAACGAAAACTATTTATTATATGGACATTATGAGGTACGCTTGGAACAACGAAACAATTATTTTTAATAATTTATTTTACTCGTACTTCTAAAGTTAACTCGTACTTCTAATTCAAAACAAACGATGTCGAGGAGGATTTTGAGAGAAATATGATAAATTATCCTATTCAGATTTTCCGATTTTAACCTTTTAAGGCCATTGTTTCCAATTGGGAACATTGAATTAAAATTTATTGAAAAATTAAATTTTATCAATATTAACTTGAAAAAACTAGCAGATATAGTTAAAAGATGATTTGATTTTTTAAAATGGAATTTGAATTTCTATCATTACTGGGAAACTCGATAAAAATCGTAAAATAGCCATTTTCATAAATTTTTTACGGAGCTACCTTGAAACCCCCCCCTCCCCTTCAAACTTAATTTGTATCTTTATTTACATTTAAAAATAAATCTTTTATTTATTATTAATATTTCACTTATTTAAACTACCCATAAAAGCACAGTCAAAATTTATCCCCTTAAAAGTATAATCAGAAATGACCAATTTTACCAATTAGTAACACAGTGAAAACCGGGGGCGGGGGGTTAACAATTTCCCCACGCCGTGTAAATGACCAATATCGTTTAATTATTGCATTAGAAGACAAAATATGCAAAAAAACTAATTTAAAGTATGCCTGGAACTGAATTCGGTCTGTAAAAGGTTAAGATAAATTACCATAAGAACAAAATCTCAAGTTCATTTTAATTGCAGTCCGTTTACAAAGCGAATTCTCGTGTTTAGTTTAATTTAAATTATTTGTAAAGTACCTCTCACGGTAAAAGTATCGTTTATTTTCGATTATTATCAATAGAGGGCGCGATTGTTATGAGTTTAAACCAGGTTAAAGTTTGACATGACATATTTCGGAAGGAGTTTCTCTTAATTTTCTTCCTCACTTTACTGACATATTATGTTACAAATTTTTCGAAAAGCTTTTAAAATAATTATAAGGAATTACTTTATTTCATTTTACTAAAAAGATCAGCTTATTTTAACTTTAAGGAAAAATATATTACTATGTTTCGGTGTTGATAGAATTAGTATTTATTTAAGATAATGAAATGAAGTTTTTAATAAGGAATTTCAGACCCTTCACGGAAGTGGAAAGATTAAATATTGCATTTATCGTTTAAAAGTAAGAGTTATGCAACTTTTTTATTTGCAAAACTAGCTAAGAAGCCTTCTCTTTTCTCCACAATGGACTAAAATCGGACTCGTATTTTAAAGCCCGAGCCCGCCCAAGCCCGAGGAGCTTAAATTGAACCCTTCCGAGTCCGAGCGATATTATTTAAGCCGGATCCCGAGCCCAAAATTTCAGCTAATAGATAAATGGAAGTAAATTACTTCATTGATAGAATATCATAAATTTTGCAGTTCTTTCAAATTAAAGACAAATATACTAGCAAATTCTTAATGCAGTTTCTAATTCTTTATTTTCAAGTTTATCAAATAATGATAATAAAAAATGTTTCAATTTTTATCAAAAATTCCGTTGTATAGCCGCATCAGTGTCAAAAACTTGTATGATATATTAGATACAGGAAAATGTGAGTCAGAAATCTCGTGACATTTTAAAATGTTATACAGTAGAACCTCGATCTTGTCGTTTTTCAAGGGGTGCGTAGAAAAAACACGATACATGCGGGAAAACGACGAATGCGGTAAAAAAGCGAAAGTCAAATGGAACTCAAAAAGCGAAGAAAAGGATGTTTATGAATGCACACAATGTATTCATATCAAAAATACTAATTTGTCACCAAACTGTAAAAGAAACAAATTGAAGAAAATTGAGTGATATTTATTTCTAAAAAATTAGTAACTTTACACTGGGTTTTTCCTTAATTTTTTTAATTAAGCGAAAATTTTAAGGATTTACAATATTTTTCTTGCCTTTCCTGTGTTTTCATGTTTGTAAATAAAAGTTCAATTTCAAATACTGTAATTGCGTTCGATAAACTTGGCATTAGTGTAGGCTGTGTCATCGGCATGAATATTATTCTCCGCTTCTTCGCCATTATTTTCGTATTTTGCATCACCACACATTTCTTCCATTCTTAAGATACATCGCTACGCTTATATTAAAGGGAGTATAATCACCAAATTTCACACCACATGCTCTGCTTCATGTAACAACTCTTCTTCCATACCATCATCAACCCAAGAAATGATACCAGAAAATAAATAAGTTTGTATGCCATATGGATCCATCTGAGTTTCGATTTCCTTTCGGTCAGGAGAAATATTTTACAACGATGAACGCGGTAAAAGGATTTTTTGACGAACGATAAATGGGGGTTTCGTTAACGTTATTTAAATACAAATTGTGCAGGGACCATAGAAATAAAATTATCAATACGGGAAAACGATGAAATCGGGAACGATCGGGTTCCACTGTAATGCCAATGAAGGAGAAATTTCTCCCGAGCCCACCCGAACTCGGGCTCGGGATGAGCTTGTCTCATCTCTAGAACCACACAAGAGATAAGTTCGGGCTCATTTTATAAAGCCCGAGCCCGTGGACTTATCACGTGAGCCCGGCCGAGCCCGAGAGATATTATTTAAGTCGGAGACCGAACCCGAAAATTCAGCTAATAGATAAATAAAAGTCAATTTCTCCATTGATAGAGTATCATAAATTTTCAAATTGAAAGCAAATATATGAGCAAACTCTTAATGCACTTTCTAATACTTTTTATTCAAGTTTATCAGATAATAATAATTAGTTCATTTCTCCCATGAATCACTTTTTGAAATATGTGTACAAAGATTATGTTCAGTAAAGGAGAAATTTCTCACGTGCCCGATCCCGGACACAATCGTGAATTAGAGAGTCGGGCTCGGGCTCGGGATGAGTCCCTCTCATATCTAAACCACACCACATGGTAACACGTGATAGGTATTAAAAAATCGGGAAAATTTAGGCATATTAGTCAACTGATTTAATTTCTAAATTAGAATTATTCAGAAAATATTAACGAAAACCTGAAATTAAAAGAAGCATCATGGTTGCCATGCTTTGCGATTTTCGGACGCATAAAGTGATTTCTTGAATCTATGCAATAGACGCAAATGCCTATTGCATGAATTATTGAATAATCTTGAAATGTCATTTTTAATCATAAGGTCTTCAGCATAAGAAAACAGAGACAGAAATTAAATGTTCCAGTCAAAGGAGTAGGGAATGCAGTCCCGCACTGTTTTTCGTTTTGCTGGATTTCGGGATTGAGACTTAGTGATCCCGCGGAATTGGCATTTCACTCATCTAAGAATTCATTTCAACAGAGAAAAATAGAAAATAGTAAGATACCAAAGCAATTCCAAGTATGTAGAATCGGGTGAAATTGACAAACATGAAGTAGGATTACACACATTTTGCGTCAAATTAAAAAGTAAATAACTCAAAGTGTGTTACACAAAGTTGACAATTTCAAATAGTAAGTTCGCTTAGACCACACGAATTTAGTATTAGCGATTATTCGTTTTTCCAAAACAGAATAAGTAATTGTAACTGACTTTAAAAGCGCCATCTTGGCATAAGGTACGATCTGGCAAAATGGTATCTTTCCAAGCAGGTTGGATCTAAACTGCGAGTTTCGAAATGTTAGTACCCAGTATCTTGAAAATGAAAAATAATTAAAATGCAGATTATTTCAAAGCCGGTTCGGTCAAGCTGGAGTATTTGCTACCTGTAGAAATATTTGGTGGTGTTAACTATGCCATTATAGCAGTTATAATACACTTTGGATTTCTGCCAGCGCGGCGAGATGATATAATTCGTGGTGCTAAATACGCCAATCTGCAAAGGATTATGCATATAAAAATATGGATAGCGGTTTTCTGGGAACCTTACAGGAGCAGTAATTATAGGTTGTGAGCATGTGTAAATCGCCAGATAATGAAAAGTCGCCATGGGTGGCAAGCTATTCTAGCTGTTCCGTAGTTTTTATCAAAGAAAACATATGGAGTACTGTTTTCTTAGAGCTAATTATTAACTATACATATACGCAAGTCGCCAAATTATGAAAATTCGCCATAATTGGCTAATACGCAAGGTGTTCCATGGGTTTCATATAATTAAAAATAGTGCGAAGTTCAAATTTTTATGTTCTATGGAACATGCAATGTGTAACTCGGTAACATTCTATCTGATCCAGCCTTTGGGTTTTGCTTGTTGAAATCATGCCTTTTTTTACGAATAAGCCTCATTAGGAGCCGAATGTCTCATACGAAAAGCGAGCGTAGCGAGTCTAGAAGCCTTGGCCTCTAGTAATAGTAATAATTAACGTTTTTTTGATAATTAATGCAATAACTTACAGAAAAATGAAAATTATAGTTATGCTATTCAAATTAAAATATTTAGTTTTTAGTTTCTAAAAAAGTATGTAAAAAAGGCAATGTAAAGAGTCACTCGTCTTCTTGGTCTAATTTTAGTAAAATAATTAAAAGCACGAATTAAAAAAATTAAATTTATAAGTAAAACTTTTTATAACTGATTTATGATTGTTCGCTATGAGAAAAATCAGCAGGGATTATTTCTGTTCATTTTGAGATTGGAAAGTTTGGAAAATTTAGATTACTATGTTTAATCCAGACTCCTATTAGAGGATAATTAGGAAAATTAAAACCTTAAAATTTTATTGATTCACAAGTTCCACATTTTGTAAGACACCAAAATTATGCTTATAAGCGTTTAATGCTCCAAGAAGGCTCTTTGCAACAGCTTTTCCTTCGAAGAAAAACACGTATCTCATTTTGTTACAAAATTTTTATTGAAAAATTCTGTCAAAAAGAAAACGTTCTTTCAAATCATATTACTTTTGTGGCACTATTAGTTTCAAAGCCTATCCACCGCGACAAGGTGGTGCCACATCGGATAGGATCGGTTTGTAATTGTCCCGTGGCCAAAAACCGTATAAAAGCAGATATTTGTTCGGTTTTTAACTGTCCACAGCCAAAAACCGCATAAAAAGCCGAGATATTGTCGGTTTTTAATTGTGAGCCAAAAACCGCATGAAAAGCATTATACTTTTATAATTTAGATCTTAAAGCAAAAAAGAAGGCAAGCTAAAGGCTTCCTAATTTTTTTGCTTTTCGCCTGTTGTGCATCAGTGAATTGCATCAACGGCGCAACACTAAAAAAGCAGTCGTCCAAAAAACTTTCCATCAAATCTGGTGGATACTGAGGAGAGTATTTGGGTCCTGCAACACTTAAAAAGCAGTCGCCCAAAAAGCTTTCCATCAGATCTGGTAGATACTGGGGAGAGTATTCGGGTCCTGCAACACTAAAAAAGCAGTCGCCCAAAAACCTTTCCAACAGATCTTGTGGATACTGAGGAGAGTATTGGGGTACTGCCAGAAAACGGGGAGATGCCGTAGCGTAGGAACCAAGAGAGGAGTTGGCGTCTACAAATTCGTCGACATCAGAGTCCGACTCACTTTGTGAGACAGCGAGACTCGGAACTGGTGCAACGAAAAGCATTTTGGGAGAAAAAAATTGAACTACTTAATTCAAAATGCTTAAAAAGTATAAAAAATACAGTTTTAAGCACAGGAATATAGCAGTTATAAAAGACAAGGAGGGAATCCAAGCATCAATCTCAAGAGCTTAGATAGAAATGATTTATATTGTTCATTGTTGCAAATTTTTCACATCGACAACAATACGTCCCTATTGTAGCTTTCAAAGAGTAACTTGGTATAGTTTACAACAATGTAGTGAGGTATCAAATAAAGATTTGTTATGTTCATTTGTCTATAGAAATGTTTTGCGTTTGTTGCGATGCGTTGGTTTAACAACAAAGCTCTTTAAAAGCATGCCTTTGGGGATAATTTTCTACACACTGGTCATTTTTCTCACTCAGATACACTGTCATCTCTCAAACTACAATGACACTGAGCTACATTAGTCTACATTTTTCAGAGACTCAAATGAATAGTCAATCTACTGGAGACAATTTCTACGTGCTGTGGCGTATAGTGGTCTGGTCCATAATGTTCATACTGCTTTCGAGTTATTAGCATAGGCTCAGCTGGGGTGTTTGCAACAGTTTGGGTGGATAAACTATTTGGCAGTGTTGATTATAGCACTTTCTAAAAAGGAACAGTATGAATCACTGTTCTTTTTGCACTGCTGAAAAGGATTATTGATTATACGCACGTGGAAGTCATAAAGGAATGAAAAGTCACTATGGGTAGCACATACCCTGTTCCTCACCTCTAGAATACACGAATGGTCTGCAGTAAGTTATATAGGCCCATGACAACTGTTGTTCCATTGGCCCGCCAACCCAGTTGCTCTTCGAAAAACACGTGTTTGCATCCTCCAACTCAACTTTGAAGAAAATCTGATGTGGACACCACGAGCTCCTTGTTCGTATATAAACTTCATACAAGGAACTAAAAAGGAAGTATAGTGATTTTAAATTTCGGTATGCAGATTAGGTTGAGAAAAATCGAATTTGAGTATCTCTAAATTTCCTTTGAGGAGTTTTTAACAGACATCTCAACGTACACATGTATGCATGTTTGTACAAACGCATGTGCAATCTATTTTGACCAACAGCAAATCCATTTCGACCGGTTTTTTCTTGACGTTTACGTACGTACGTATGTATGTACGTAACTCGCATTTCTCAAAAACTCATACAAAGTTGAAATTTTATATGTAGGATTGTTGTAACGTCTAGTATATTATATTTAGGAAAGTCTAGATGATTTTAAAGTGATAAATATTTTTTCAAACATGCGAACGGGAAGCGCACTATAAAATGTAGATTAACGCTCATTTAGATTACTCAGATCACAAAGATGTTGTCAATTCCATTATTATTTTTCCCCCAGAAATGCTTACAGCTTTTTATCTTTATACAAGCTGCGTGCCCGTTCTTCGCACGGTAAGAAAAGAATACTTTCCTAAAATACCTACCTGTGATAAAACAAAATCTAAAAAAAAAAAAAAAAAAGCAATTTAAGTAGTCCCTTTTTTTGAAACTATCACGGTATGCATTAACGCAACGTAGGATTATAGTTTAGTTAGTTGAAGACGACCGTTGAAAAATGAATAGACCACTTTTAATTTTACGAAATATTTATTAACGTGGTATACTGTGCTTTAATTCATATTAATCTAACAAATCTACTAATACTATCAATTACTTATTAAATATTATCGATCTTTGTTTATCCCTCTCTAATGCTCAATTTAAAGAATCAGTTTAGATATTTGAAACCAATGGTGCCTTTTCTACTCTGTAATGATTCTTAGCAATTTAAACATTAGCATAAACAATAAACATTATTTATAATGGTTGCCATTAAAACACCTCTCCATAGCTTTTTAAGTATAATTCTTGTCAGATTGGTGTAAATTTAGCACCGCAAAATATTTCATCTCGCTGTAGTGGAAAATATCCAAGCTGCACCAATCTAACTATTTAAATCCTCCATGGTTCAGTCTCGTGATAAACATCAAACGTGTAATCTTGAGGAGCTATTTAGAATCGCTCAAATTACGAATAGGCTGTTAAATTGTGTAGCAAAGTTTAGAATTTCACGCATTTTTAAAAATTTATGATGTTACGGTCTGACCATGCTAGTTTAGTGTGGTTATTTATCACAGTAGTTTTCAAACGGAGTAATATTGAAACTCACTTGCAACAGAGCTTATTAAAGTTAATTTTGAGATACTGGGGATATGCCTAGTTAATGAGCATTTCAAATATTTTTCGGAGCTTTTTTGCTAATGGCGTAACTTTTGTGGAAGAACTTGTTAAATTGCTGGAATTCAGCCGAAAAAAAGTATAATTAATATACATATACCACCAAAAGTTGTCAAAACTTGGCGACATTTTGTGCGATTTTTGGAATACATATAATGGCCGTCGTCAAGCCGATAACGAATACTGTGTTTTATGTTAATTAGTATGTTCCCTTTGTGGCCCCTTTTTGAATTTCTCACTATTTTAAAAATTTCAAGTTTCCTTTCGTTATTATGGTTGCTGAAAAATCATAGTGCTCAAAAATCGCCAAGGGTACACACTCTGATAATACAGAAGTTTATTATTTCACTGGTGGTATAATATTTTGTCTAAGCTTGATAGCCTAATTAAGATTTCTAATGTATTTTTAAACTCGTGACATCGAAATGACTTCATTTCATCTATGATATATCACTTTCTTTACAGTTATGTCAATCGCTAGCATATAGATGATATGTCACATGATTATTTTTTTACTCAATATTAAAATTTCTAATGCATGTTTAAACTCGTGACATTAAAATGACGTCATTTCATTTATGACAAGCCGTTTTTTTACAGTTATGTCCATATCGCATAGAGATGGTATATCACATGATCATTATTTTAGACAATTGGAAACTGGAAACGCTTTCTGAAGGTGAAAATTATCAAAAAATTGAAAAAAATCGTGGAACGACTAAGTTTTCAGAATTTTAAAGCTGATTACGGACTATTCTATGTCATTTTACATATATATGCAAAATTTAAAACTAATCAGTCGAACGGTAAGGAAGGAGTTCCCGGACAAACAAACAAACTTTCACATTTATATAATAGATGTATTGTGAGATAAGCTACAGCAACAATTTTTTGGTCAATTGATGATCGGGAAGGTGGCGTAAAATTGTAATAAAAATAATTTATTTCTCAGTTTCAATGCCGAGAGATTGCGGTCCTAATCCCGCGGGAATAGTCCCACAAACATTTATGCGGGATCAGGATTGCATTCCCTACAAAGGATTAAGGATTTATTACAACAAAATATACCTATTTTCGGAGTTTAGAAAAGAAATAAAGTGTATAGTTTGCAAAGTTTAGTAATTTTGAGCAGGTGGATTGTAGAGGTTGATGGAAAAAAAAAAGAAAGAGGTAACCAACGATGAGTAATTTGTAATTTTACGTTAGTAAATCCAGCGGTAGTTTCAACAGACTCATTTGTAGCTCATCCCTTCATGCCCTCATAAATGCAGGAAATAAATACTGTATACTAATTGCTCTCATGTCTAACAATAGAACAAATGGAGAATCTAAAATCCAACTTGAAAAAAATGGCCTTCTCTCACTAACATGGTGGACAGCTGAAGTGTGAATGTCCCAGATTCGGACTTATCGCGAGGCTGTCGATCTAACGGTCTGGAATTTTGATCGGTTCTCTCCAGATGTAACGTGAAAACGCGTTAGAGACCCTTAAAAATTCCTCCCACCAAGGCACCCCCCCCTCCCTCTATAGGCAGATGTTCCTCCTGAAAGCTTGCCATAACACAAAAAAACTGAACAAGCACTGACCGATGCGAACACAAGGAGAATAAATGTATAAACAAAAGAAAAAAAATGGAGAAATGCAAAGAGGATAATTGAGTGAGTAGAAATAAATATATAAATAGATAAAACAGAAATGATGAAGGATTGGATAATGAATAATGAATAAAGAACTGGAATCACAAAGCTATGTTTAGTAAGATTGGAAAGTCGTTTATTTTCTTTTTACACATGGTTTGTAGTTGAATGCAAACGTATAAATAAGCATACGTAAATTTGATAAAAAATCGTAAAAGTTTTATGAACATCATCATGGTTACTCTTGTGCTTTTTCTTTCTAATGGCTGGGTCAGCGACTTACTGCTGGCTTGACCGCTACGAGGGCCACAGATGTTGGTCATTGTTATTATGGGTGCTGGATCAACGTTGCCCCTTATGAGTAGTCTCCTAATTTTGAATCAGTTGCAGAAGAGAGACCTAGTACATGGATTGTCATCCCCAGAGGTATATCATTTGAACATGGAGGACACTGAAGCCACGATAGATTTTACGTGCACCAGTTAACTTTAGCTTACCCGGTTCCACAGCAGTCCAGCCGGGAGAGGTTTTCACACTCCTAAACACTGACCAAGCCGATCGGGCTTCACTTTCTGTGTTCTTATGGGAACGGAACTTAGCTACTAGGCCACTGCGGGACGGTTACTCTTATGAAAGGAGAAGAAAATATTTTTTACGTTTCATATAATTGTTTTATAATATAAAAAATCTGGAGTGACTCCACTCGAATTTCCGAACACTTACGATTACGATCATCATAAATAATTTTTAATCGATGAATAATTCAGACATATATATCAAACTGAAGCTCAATCGAATGCGCCGTTTAAACGCTAGCGCACTTTCAAGAGTTTCTCCCCATATGCCATAATGTAAAAGAAATCTTTGTCGTAGCCCTATAGAAAAACCATAAGACCTATACACATCAAAATCAATACCGGTCTTACGATGGCGGTTTATAACATATAAATACCCAAAGTTTAGCTCAATGGAATGCCTCGTTTAGAAGCTATCGTGTTCACTCACATACACATACACACATACATACATCTCGTAAAAAATAGCATAAATGAATTCAGAAGACCTCAAAACGTGTAAATACAAAATCTCGAAGTCGAATTTTTTCATGATTACAATACTTTCCACTTACATGGTATACATGTTCGGAAAGTAAAAAACAAACAAACCTGTAATTCGTTGAAAATTTTACTGTCCCATCAAGGATTAAAATTACTCAAACACGCATTCAAAGCACAATTGAAGGAAAAAAGCGATCTACCAAAATAACGAATATTTCCCATCCCTATTTATTGCAATTTTGCCGATCACCATTTATTAGTTTTGCCGATCATCCCAAGTGGCGAAAATAAAATCTACCACGTGCTGATAGAGCCAATAACAACAAAGAATGTTCCTCCATTATGCGTTTACAAAGCGAGAGAAAAAGAGTGTGCTTTATTAAATAAACAGGCGATTGTTTGTCCTCTTAAACACTTTTCATGAACAAGAAAAAGGGATTTTTCTTTTCGAAATTCCTTCCATTTTCAGTAAATCGACTGAATGGTCTTTTCTTACTCGAGAATTCGAAGAGTTCCCCCTCCCTCCCCACCCATTCTCTTTTCCCCACCTGGCCGAACGAAAACTGCGATATTCTGAATCCAATAAAGACTAATAAGTACGGAACGCAGTTGTGAAGAGAAAGGAGAAGAACGTAAGAGAAATAAGAAATGGGATTCCGTGTTGTTGGAAATTTCTGCTTTCAAACGGTGGTGGCGCAAACTTCATTCGTTCCGTGGAAATCAACACAGCTCTGGAATATTACATAATCCTTCCCCTTTCCTAGTTTTTTTTTTTTTTTTAAATATATACAGGGCGTCCGAATAGTCCTTGAGACATTTCAAAAATTCTTAGAAAATCAACAAATTGTTATATGAATTTGTGGTTCGCACTATAATGCTTCACAGAATCAAGAAATTATTTTTCCATCTTAAAACGAATTACTTCCGAAATGTTTCATAGATGGCGCTACATCTCCAGTTTTTAGCAATGATAGCCAATAGGGATTTTTCGTGAGTTCCAAAGAACATTGACGGTGCGGGCATATTCATTTTAGCTATGGCGACTGCAACTGAGAAAGCGAATTGCGTAGGTTGGTATTTCGAATCAAAATCCGTAACTATAGTTCAGCGAAAGTTTCGTAACATCTTTAAGAAAAACCCTCCGAGTTGAAACAGCATTTTGGCCCGGCATGAAAAGTTTTTAGAGACTGGAAGCGTTTTAGACAGGGAAAGAAGTGGTCGACCACAAAGGTCGGATGAGACTGTACGTGTACAAGACATGGAGATGGAGCTGGATTCTCCCCTCGTCGCTAATTTTTCGCCGTCGTTAACTTTGCCCCGCCTTGAGGCGGAGTTTTAAGGAGGAACGTCAAGGGGTTCTTGTGATTGGCTAAAAGACCTCCCGATGGCCTCCGGAATCGTTAGTACAGTCGGTCACCAAACAACTGGTCCTACCCAGTCGACAGCTAACCACCGACGATTTCGGAAACCACCGGGGGAGATTTCCACTCATGGATGGATTGAGTACATGGGATGAACTTGAGTACCGTTTAGATATGGTTCGATAAACAAAAGGTGCGCTACCTATGAACGCAATTTGGAAGTAATTTTTTTTACAATGTCAAAAAAAAAAAAAAAAAAAAAAAAAAAAAAAAAAATCGTGAACTTGTGAAGTATTATTGTGCAAACCGCATATTCATACGACAGTTTGTTGCTTTTCTATGAATTTTTTTAATGTGTCAAGGACTTTTCGGACACCCTGTATAAATAATACAATCTTTCTTTTATCCAGTCAAACTTCTCTAAACGCCTCCCTTATTCCACAGCCATCCCTCAAAACAGAGAATAATTTCAAGTACCGAATAAGGAAGAAAAAAAAAAAAAAAACAACACTTAGAAATATAAGTGTTTCTCCTGTTTGGAATCCACTCCTTACCCCGGTCAACGGGATCAAAAATATAACGACACACCCCTCCTAAGTTTTAAGTGTTTATGTGTTACATTTTAGGTTACATGTGTTACCAGTGTTACTACTAGAAGGTTTATGCCCTCGTTCACATTCTATTAACTTTCTGTGCCTATTTTACTACAAAAATGGACTTTACAACGCCACTTTGGCCCCTTGTGGCGAAAATTTGAACTTTTTTAAAAAATCAAAACCCTAATGGTCTAATTAGTATTTAGTGCGAACTTGGTTCAGTTTGGCCCGACAGTTTTCTCACTATCGGGCTCTATACACCTTTACTTTAATTATGGCCACCCTGTAAAATAAATTACATATACAGTGGATTCGCGCTACAACGCCATTTATATTACGCGAATGGGATTATTAAGTGAGTTTTTTTTTTTTTTTTTTTTTTTTTTTTTTTTGAATAACGTTATACAGTTGAAGAAAGTATCAACTTTGCTGACTGCTGCTGCTGATTTGCTGCTGAAGAAGTGAGCCAATCAACGGACGGTTTTTCAGTCGCCCAAATGCAAAACTCGTTAAATCCAAAAAATCATAAATAGAGATTTTAACGCCTTTTTACTTTCCGAACATGTACCATGTAAGGAAAGTATTGTAATCATGAAAAAATTCGAATTCGAGATTTTTATGTATTGACACGTTTTGAGGTCTTCTGAATTCATTTATGCTATCTTTACGAGATGTATGTGTGTGTGTGTGTGTGTGTGTGTGTGTGTGTGTTTGTGTGTATGTGAGTGAACACGATAGCTCCTGAACGGGGCATGCGATTGAGCTCAAATTGGGTATATATGTTATAAAGCACCGTCGCAAGACCGGTATTGATTTTGGTGTGTATAGGTCTTATAGTTTTTCTACAGGGCTACGACAAAGATTTCTTTTACATTATGGGCTATGGTGGTAAATTCTGGAAAGTGCGCTAGCGTTTAAACGGTACATTCGATTGAGCGCAAATTGCGTATATATGTTATAAACCACCGTCGCAAGACCTGTATTGATTTTGGTGTGTATAGTACTTACAGTTTTTCTACAGGGCTACGACAAAGATTTCTTTTACATTATGGGCTATGGTGGTAAATTCTGGAAAGTGCGCTAGCGTTTAAACGGTACATTCGATTGAGCGCAAATTGCGTATATATGTTATAAACCACCGTCGCAAGACCTGTATTGATTTTGGTGTGTATAGTACTTACAGTTTTTCTACAGGGCTACAACAAAGATTTCTTTTACATTATGGTCTATGGGGAGAAATTCTTGAAAGTGCGCTAGTGTTTAAACGGTATATTCGATTGAGCTTCAATTTGGTATATATATTTGAATTACTCATCGATTAAAATTTATTTAAATGCTTGGTAAGGATCTTAATCGTAAGTGTTCGGAAAGTCGAGTGATGTCACTCCAGATTTTTTTTTTTTTTTTCATTAAATCAATCTTTGTGCATTCCCTCAGATAAAACTTTAGAAAAAAATTCTAAACCTTTGTAATAAAGCTCTGAAAATTCTATGCTGCTCCAAAATTCTAAATCCCTCATGCTGACTGTCGCATAATTGGTTATATCCATTTGATTCGACCTGCAGCAAAATCGTTGTATCCACAGTTGTTCGTAATCAGTTGATGTTCTTACCGCTGCAAAACTCGTTAAATTTCAGACTTTTTTCTTCCATTGTTCTTTTCATTATTATCAGAATTGTATGAGTATTTTTCACGTATTTTGCTGTTTTGTGTATTTTACTGTGATTAAGACATTTTTTTTTTAATCGCCTTTTAGCTATTTTTTAAACATAATTTTACTTTTTAATCATTTTATCGTTCGACTGGAATAAATATTTGGCTCTCCCCATGGTACCGGACCAGGCAGCTTATTCATGGCAAGCTTACATCTACAATTTTACAGTGTTGGACATTACGAAGTCCAGCTACCAAAGCAAGCAATTTTTGTTATGCATGGACAGGAAATATGTATCTCAAAAAATCAATTAAGATAGTATCAACTCTGTACCATTACTTGTACAAAATTGACCTAAGACAAATTTCTGCTGTTCGTAATGTATGTGGTAACTGTGTAGGGATAGAATAAATGAATTCGTACCTAATGATGAATTCGTGCTGTTTCAAAACTCATACAGCAGAAAAACTCTGTAAATCCAAATCAATTAGTTAAATAACATAAAACCTACTCCAAATTCAGGAAAAGCACTGATGGCATTGGGTTCGGAAAGAAGTTTTTTCTTTAAAATGTCAAATATCAAGCAATCATCACGAAAAATAAACTCTACAGAAGTTTCTTTTTTACTTCCTGTTAAGAAATCTGGATGGCGCTTAACGAGTCTGGCAATTAGTCAACTCATTTCATCTTTCATAGCATCACCGAAGGCGGGAGCACCCAAACCGTCCCAGTCTAAACCTGACTTTATTTATAACATTTTATAGGAAATGGTAATACAGGTATCTTGAATGGCTTAATGTAACTATGCGTGTATTTCAAAAGGTCGTATTTATATACTACTAGCTGCGTGCCCGTTCTTCGCACGGTAGGAAACGAAAAATTTCCTCACATGTGTAATTCGAATTAATTCCAGTGATGTGGAATCTAATAAAAATTATTTCACTCTTGACTTAAAATTTGCGTCATATATGTAATAACCTGAGATCATTTCAATATAATGACACACACACACACAAAAAAAACTATGTCAGCGTCATTCGGTATCAAAAAAGTGAAATGGACCGTTTGCAGTGAACTTCTCACTTTCAAAATGTCTTATTTCCGCAGACATGCTGTCTTTTAGGTTCACGTTTTAGCGTTAAATACATCTGGCACTACATTAAATGGACATTTTTTTTTTATTTTAAAAATACGTCACTCTCTCTTGCAACCCTTTACAAAAAGAAAAGAGATAAGAGATAAGACTGTGCTATTTATAAAGGCTTTAAAATTGTTTTTCAAGATTATGCAGTTTAATTTTTCTTCTCACAAATAAATCCAGTATTTATAAAAGGAAATCGAGCCAAGCAAAGAAATCGTCTGCTCGCGGGACCCGTTTTTATTTATTTTTTTCAACTGGCAATTTTAATCATTGTTACTGTATCCATGACAACCAAACCGCAAGATATCAAACCGAAAATTATAAGAGGTGCTACTGAAATCAAAATCCTTCTTTACTTAAAAATTCGTAAAAATTCTCCTAATTTATATTTTTCCTCCGTTCTTCTTTTAAAAGTGGGCGAATTGTGTGCTCCGTCTTTTGCCCAAATATAAGAAAGTTATGACAGGTAGAATTCAAGATGCAGCAGTTTAAAAAATATTTTACGAAAGTCAGCGTCAAATTTAATTTTATTTGAAAAATTCCCAAAAATCTGCAAATTATGTTACACAGTCCGAACAAACAGTTTTTAAAAGAAAATTTTCTCCTCTATACGATGATGTAACTATCGTTTTCTTGCGAGTGCAATTACCGGCGTTATTATGTATTACGCAAGAAAAATCGTTAAAAATCGGACAAAACATAAAATAAAACATTTTCTAATTCGAATTTCGAAAAAATCGCTTCGAGGTGTGTCGAGACCCGTCTTGGAGAATTTCCGTACAAAATTTGGTAGGTCTACGATCACCCGTTCCGGAGCTACGCGAGACACAGACAGACAGGCAGACAGACAAACGGACAGTTTACACACTGTTTTATTTATATAGATTTCAGAACGCGGAATTTTTGCACCACTCCAAGATAAAACTTTTACATCCATTACTCCAAAAAGATAAATAAGGTAAGCACAAAAAACGAAATAACATCTACACCGTTTGTACGATCCGCTTGAAAATTTTCATAATTGTGTATTAAAATATAGAAAATAATCAGCGCTACTCTAAAAATCTGAAAATCCACCCTTTCCCCCATTTTAAAGTGATTTTTTTGCTCTTTTCAGCTCTACTTAATTTTCCAAGAGTAAAAAAAAAAAGTTTATCATTTACGTGACAAAATTAGGAGCCGTAAGTGACAATTGCGTCATACTAAAGTCACGTATATCAGGCTTTGAAGGGAAAATTGCGATTCCAATTCGTTTAAATTGATTTTTCAAGATTATGCTGTTTAATTTTTTCCCGCTCTTCACGAGCCATTGATATAAGAGGGGCTGTTTACAAAAAAGGAAATCGTTAGAATGCGAAAAGTTTCCCCACGTTTCCAGAAGAGCATGAAATTCGATTTTGATATACAATAAAAATTGTTACAATAAAAGTTATTATTTATATATTTATACAATAAAAGTTGTTATTTATTTTAGGTGGACGAAGATTAAATATATTGAGTGTAGACATACTTTCGTCAAATGTATTTTTCTAGCGCCCGTTGTAATTGCCTCCTCAACGGGTTTTGACTTTCTAGTATATAATGAACATTGTCTATCACTATCTCTTGCTTCTTAGACGATCAGTACGAAACTTGAAAATGAAATCTACCACTTTTTGATACAAACAACACAACAGAGAAATTATGTCCACCCATTATATGTTTTCATAGTGATACGAAAATCAACCAGTGGGTGCGCGTTAAAACAGACCAACAAGCTCGAAAACCGAACATAACACTTTATTCCACGAATCCAAGCCCTAATATCTCGTAAAAAATACAGAAGTCAGTAACACTTGCAACAGCAAATCATTAACAAACACAGCAGTAACACTATTCAAATCGCACAGCTCTGCTCTCTATATCCACAGTCACACTGAATACACAGCGAGTGATATACTCAAATTCATATTTCCAAGCAGGTCGTGACGCCGTATTTCTGGAGCTTTCTCGTAACTTCTTTCCTAATTGAGAGACAGCCAAAATTCCACTAGTATCGAGAACGTTCTTCCGGTCGCCACAAATCTGTCGAAAAGTCGACAAAACGGTCGCCAAATTTGTTGCCAAGGCGATGGAGTCACATACTTATCTCACTTGCTGGAATGCCTGTAGAACTCTTTTTCCCAGAAGCATCAAAGGGCGGATTAAAGGGAGGGGCGGAAGGGGCGGCCGCCCCCTGCGAGACAAAAGAAATTAATGTAAAAGACCTTATTTTGCTTCCATAAAATGGACGTATACGTCATCTTCTAACTAACCGCCCCCACCGACAAACTAACCGCCCCCTACCCCCGACAAACTTGCATTAATCCGCCACTGAGAAGCATATGAATGCGAGAAAAAAACATTACAAGTTTGTATCAATAGTGAGAGAAAGCAGAAGTTATATTCACTAAATAAAGAAGGGATTGTTTATCCTCTTAAGCACCTTTCACGAACAAGAAAATCGAATTTTTTCGATATTCCTTTCATTTTCCAGTATATCGAAAGAATGGCCTTTTCTAGGATGAGTCTTATGAACATCTCCTCCTCTGGCGGAATTCAGACAAAAAAAAAAAATGCGATCTCCCGAATCCAATAAAGACTAATAATCGACGGGGCACAGTTGTGAAGTGAAAGAAAAGAACAAATAAGACATGCGATTGCTTGTAAGCCTGAATTTTTCAGGTTAGTTATTCTGTACAAAGTGGATTCGTAATGTCGAAATCAACACAGCTCCAGAATAAAATAGAAAAATCAATTTCTCTCTTCCTTGCTTTTTTGTTGTCCTTTCTTTACTTTATATATACATCCTGTTGTGTCGCAATATCTTTGAAAGCAATCTAGATTAAGCAAAGCCAGTGTGAGAAATTCGAAAGCTAACTTTTGCCTCCATCAAGGCATCAGTTCCGAGCAATTTTCTCGTAATTTACTCCTGTTTGTAGCTGACTTCACGAGATTGAGTTATTCCGTGGATTTGAAAAATAAAAAATAAAAATGGCCTTAGATTTAAGTAAGGGTAAAATTTTCGATGATTTTATTTTTCTTAAAGACGTTTTTTTCGTACAGGCACGTAAAGATTATAGTCTTCTTGTCTCCGCAGTAAATATCTGTAGTCAGTGTCAAACCCAGAAATATATTGGGAGGGCCTAAATTTTGAAAAAAAAAACTAACGAAATGCAACCCCCCCTAAAAACAAAAACACACCCTAAATAAACTAATGTTATAAACCAAAGAAAATTCTTTAGGAGGGGATAAGTTATTAAAAAATGATCATTTTATCTGTGTAAAATGTATAATAAAGCAGAATGCTAACCTCATACAGTGGCTTAGCCAGAAATGTTTTATGGGTGGAGGGTTACGACTACAGCAACTCATTTATATGTATACGTCTATGCGATAAGGTAGTGAAGAATATATTTTATATGGCGAAAAATTCCTCAAGGGTGGGAGGTTGTGACCCCCTTCCCCCCCGAGGCTACGCCACTGCCCTCATATATATATATATATATACACTGCTGGCCACCCAAATTGCAACACCAAGAAAAACAAGAGATATCACAACAAAATTTATTGTGTAGATAACATGTTGACCAAGTAACAAATGATTAAATTTACAGCATTCTATGAAGCGTGGTTCCTGCCAAAATCAGTACCCAGAGTAGCCGCCGTTGTTGGAGATCACAGCTGCCACACGCCTCGGCATTGATTCAAAGAGACTTTGAATGTGTTCTTGGGGTACAGCAGACCAAGCAGCTTCCACACGTTGCCAAAGTTGATCTGGTGTGACAGCTGGGGATGAACTCTGGGTCAGTCGTTGAGCAACCATGGACCACATGTTTTCTATCGGCGAAAGATCCGGAGAGCGCGCCGGCCAGGGAAGCAATTCAATCTGGTGATTGACGAAGAACCCTTGGACAATGCGTGCCACGTGTAGCCGTGCATTATCCTGCTGAAATATGGCTGTTGGCAAGCCCTGAAGGTAAGAAAGGACAACTGGCTCCAACACCTCGGAGATGTAGCGCTGGCTGGTTAAAGTACCGGCAATGCGTACTAGAGGAGTGCGAGAGAGATATCCGATACCGCCCCATACCATAATACCCGGTGCAGGACCAGTGTGACGGTGCATAATGCAGCTGTTCAGCATCCTCTCTCCACGGTGTCTCCAGACTCGAATCCGACCATCGTGGTGTTGCATACAGAAGCGTGACTCGTCAGTAAAGAGAATTTCATTCCATTCTGTCGTCCACATCCTTCTTTCATCGCACCATTGGCGGCGGAGACGTCTGTGGTTCCGCGTCAGAGGTAGACAAAGCAACGGACGTCTTGCGGACAGACCATTCTGCTGTAAACGACGTCGAATGGTACGCGCAGACACTGGATGATGCGTTACAGACTGAATCTGCTGTGATATGGTTCGTGATGTGACTGAGCGGTCCGTCACTGCCATGCGTACAATCTGCCTGTCATCACGTGACGTGGTGCACTGAGGTCGATGCGGTCGATCACGTCTGTCCGTCGTACCCTCCTGCACCCAACGATCACATATCCGCATCACAGTTGTTTGGTTTCGTCCAATACGACGACCGATTTCCCTGAAAGATAACCCACAATCTCGGTATGCCACTATCCTTCCTCTGTCAAACTCGGATACTTGATCAAAAGATGATCGTTGTTTCCTACGAGGCATAATTTATCGTTTTTTTGAAAAAAAAGCAAGAAAAACACAATTGCTGTATTTGAAACCGTCGAAATCTCCAAGCCTTAAATAGCGCTTTGAGGTGGCGCCACAGGCGCGCTTGATGTGCGTCTGCGCTGAAATTCTAATCATTTGCATATCTCACCTCAGCTAATGCATGTTGTAAATTTCATATTATTTGCATGCTTCCTTCAGGGTGTTGCATTTACGATGGCCAGCAGTGTATATATATATATTGGGGGGGTTGAAGCCCTCTGGATCCTTTACTGTCTATAGCAGCTTATTAAAGTATTTATTAGTGGCTTTTTTTGGGGGGGGGTGGCTTTTTAATGATATTCTGAAATTATTTATTTGGATTATTTTAATTTTTTTCTGAATTTATGTTAGCAGATTATTATTTATCACTTTAATAAGCATTCATATACTGAAACATTTCTTTTTCAGATTTTCATTCACGAAACAGGGTATTATTATTTTTTTTTTGTTGTTGTTAATTTTGTTGTATGTAATTTATAACTAGATTGCTCCATCGCTTTCTGAGTTCAAGGAGTTCATCAGTTCCAGTGCTTTTCCTTTTCCCAATCATAACAGAGGGGTTTGTACTATAAAGCGTTTTAAGCCTCATGTCTACTCAAAATCAGACACAGCATTTTATAAATCAAACATACAGAGTGTCCAGCAAAGAGCTTCCTGATTTCATAATAATATATTTTGAAAACAAAGGACAATAGAGGAATGAGACAAATTATGTATTTTTATTACGAAAGCTGTAAAAACTTTATACATAAGTTAAGAAATAGTAGTTCCAAAAACCGCTAACAGAAGTCGTAAAATTTGTCGCGATTCCAATGTTCATGTTCAAATGATGTTTCTGGGGGTGCTGATTCAGGTGCTAGATCTCTCATCTAGAATTGCTTTAAATTTAGTTAACTTATAGATATCAATTCTACTCCGGTTGTAGGGAAATTGTCGGTGGTTAACTCTTCCCCGTTTTGAGGTCACTTGAGGGGGAGTCTTAAGGAGGCTTAAGGAGGAGCGTCAAGTTGTTCTTGTGATAGGCTAAACGTACTTCCAGTGTTTTTATCGCGGTCTATAACTAAGTCACTGGGTCTGGCCAGTTGGCAGCTAACCACCGACTGTTTCTCAACAACCGGGGGAGAAAAGACCTTCTAGAGGCGAAAGCTAGCCTGCCTACTGGTGTCCCCATATTGAAATGGCTAACTTCTCAAATCCTCGTATGGTTAAGCCTATTGTCAGCAGAAAAGAAAATCCCCAAACAAATTTCTCTTTAAAAGCAGCAAGTAAAATATCAAATTTTCATCAAAAGTATCATTTACTTCATCGATGCATTAAAAATACAAATGATGCAAATTTTTTTTGAATCAGGTTATGCGCTCCATTTTGTCATTTCAGTGCTTCCGATTCCAATATTTTATGTATAACTAATGCTGTAACAAATCACGTAAGAAAGATATTTTTGCATAAATTTTCGTGGTTTTATTTCTATGCATCTCACACAGCTTCTTGATCTTATACAAACACTATTTCTTGTAGACGATTTATTTAAAAAAATAAGAACGCACATTCTAAAGATCTTTTCAAAGATATATAATAATTGCGTCGAGTTGCGACGACGGTTTTATTGAGTCGCGGCAAAAACCGAGCGAAGTAAACCGCATTCACTGGCTGAGTGATGCGGTCGTTCATCCATCTCGATTATGGCCCCTATATTGTCTCCTCGCCCTTTAAATGGAAATTTATAACACTCTCTCCCGTTCCTCAAGCCATTACAAGCCGTTTGTTTCGAAAGTGAGGTGCTTATACGGCAGTTTAAAAATGTAATTCGGAAAGATGATTTTCCCCCCCGAGAAAAATGGGCTGTTATGTCATTAATAATAATAGGGGGATCTGGAAACACTAAATTATCCCACTATTTTTTTAACTGCCTTTGACAATTTTTAATGTTGCCACCGTCCGATAAAACTGGATAAAAATCAGGCATTTTCAATGTATTTGTGTGTTATTGGGGAAGGGGTGCCATAGGTAGAGAAAATTTTAAGAAATTCTAACGCTTATTCACAGGCATTTTCAAAGGTTGAGACAGTCTTTGTACTTTCTAAAGAGTTAAAATGTGATTTGAATATGAATTTTTTCGTTAACTGTCAATAAATAGTTTTCTTCCATATTGGAACTTCGCACTGTTTTTACTTGAATTTGTAGTTTAATTTCCAAGCACCGCTGTTTAAAGATCTGCACTTGTTAGTCAGTAGCGAACTATGTCAGAAAGATTGTTCACTAGTTGTACTCGGCAGTCTTATCAGTAATACATCTCCAATGAATTTTTATGGAAAAAAAATGCTACTTACATTTATTTCATTGTAAATTTAACTGAGGCGTTTTCTATTAAAAAAATTGCCCAATACTATTTGTTTGTTTTCCTGTATACTTCATAACGTTAGTACTTTGCCATTTATAAGTGACTAATACAGCTTGTAAAGATACAATTTAATTTTTTTTAATCAGTGGCATAATTTGGTTACTTTAGAATTGTTTAAACAATGCTTATATTTCAAAGCGATATAATTAGTTTCTTATAAGGGTCTTTCAAGGGTTTCAACAACATAATTAATTTATTATAAGGGTCTTATCGGTAATTAGTTGCGCCGCAAAAGAGTTTGCGTCACCGCGAGTTTTTTTTTTTTTTTCTGTGTGTGTGGGGGCGCAGACCTCTAGCTACAATTTGTGCAACTTCTGCTGTGCTTCTTTGGTTGGTAGCCTAAGAGGGACTGACGTCTATTTTCTGCGGCTCTGTTGGTTTTTCTTTGTTAACAGAGGGTATTATAGAACAATTTTCCTTCTTCATTTTTTAATAAATTTGACATTTTGTTTTATTGCGTTGTTTCTTAATCCAATGGGCACGAAACTCTGGAAAAAATACTGGTGCTGTGCAATTAATACATTTTTCAACAATGCGATTTGTTTTTACCTGCAGTGTACATAGTTAAAAATTCACTGTTCAGTGTGGCGTGGAGTTAAAACTACTGTGGTACTAAACTTGCAGATTTTTGTGGAAAAATATTTGTTGCAAAATCACCACCAGGTGGTATTTCATAACGTTTAAATGTGTATTAAACAGACACATAACCATTTTTAAGCAAGGAAACAATGAAGAGTTTATGAAGCATGTATTTTATACCCCTGCGTGGTAGGAGATTTGCATACCAACGGTTATAACATTGTACAACACCATCTGGAGGTGATTTTTTGAACTAAGTTTTACCCCAGGCAAATCTCTCTTCTCATGGCCTCATTAAGGTTTTTTGGAAATTTCCTAGCATTCTGAAAAGCAATTTTTGCTGTATACCACTCTGTAAGGGAAATTTAATTAAGAACACCCTGTATTTACAACAGATATGCATTTCCATCGAGGATTTTGATGCTTTGAGAACCAGATCTTACCTCACATTTTTATCTGAAAGACCATAAAAATCGTGCAAGAATGATATGTTTCGTATAATGTTCTATGCATTATACTTTAAGAAGTTCGCACTATTTTATATACACATGCAATGACATTTTGTTGTAAAGATATATTTGAGTAACAAGAGCAGTCAAAAGTGTATTCTAAAAATCTTTTCAGAGATGTATAATAATTGCGTCGAGTTCCGATGACGGTTTTATTGAGTCGCGGGAAAAACCGAGGAAAGTTAACCGCACTGGTTGAGTGATGCGGTCGTTCATCCATCTAGATTATGGTCCCTATATTGTGTCCTCGCCCCCTAAATGGAAATTTATAACGGCGCCTGCCGTTCCTCGAGCCGTTACAAGCCATTTGTTTCGAAAGTGAAGTGCTGATATGGCAGTTTAAAAATGTAATTCGGAAAGATGATTTTCTTTCCGGGGGGAAATGGGCTGTTCTGCAATAAATAATAATAAACTCGAAATTAGTCAACATTTTTACTGCCTGTAGTGCCGATCAGGCTTTCTTTCTTTCTTTCTTTCTTTTTTTTTTTTGAATGAATTTTGAATCTGGTTGATGATATGTCATTTCAGATGCATGAAATATAACTTGTGCTTGTGCTTCGGATACGCTAAACGCTAGACCTCTCACACAATACAAGATGGATATACAGGGTGGCCACAATTAAACTGCAAGTGTTCAAGGGGTGCTGGAGAGAAAACTACCAGGAATATTTCGGTGAAACTTGCTATCTACACGTTTCAGAACATGCGCAAGTCAAATATGCAATAAAAAAATCGCCATTTTCACCCGATAGATGGCGCTATATCGTATTCAATGCGTCTTATATGCAAATTTTAAGCCCATAGAACAGTGTAAAAATAAGATCACATTGAGTAATGGTCAATCATTACTCTGAATAAGATGGAACGTGTATTGTTAGTGAAGAATGGTAGCAATTATTCAGCTACTCTGAAAGAATACCGACATATGAAACAATTAAGAAGAGGTCCAATGAGTGTCAGTGAAAATGAATAATGGTTTGTTTTCCAAAGCGTCTTTATTAATTTGTGATCTTAATTTACGTTAATTTTTATTACATGTTACTGCAAAAATTTAATTACTGAAGCGAATTGTTTGGAATTTTGATAAACTGTAAATGATATTTATATTGTTTATATGCCTGTTAGAATATCTCTATGATCTGTCTATCGGTTTTGGAAGTTGTATATGCAACGGTGAGCTTTGAAATACAGTACAGCGCCATCTATCGGGTGAAAATGACGATTTTTTTTGCATATTTGACTTGCGCGTGTTCTGAAACGTGTAGATACCAAATTTCACTGGAATATTCTCGGTAGTTTTCTCTCCAGCACCCCTTGAACACTTGCAGTTTAATTATGGCCACTACGTATATTCGAATATATTCGAATGTTTTCTACTGTACATTTAAATGTAGCTGTGCACTTTGAAACTTCCCTTTTTCTTCCAAAGAATGTTTGGCTTATTCTTTTTAGTTGTTCTAATGATTGTTACATTTTCATTTTGCGCCCATAAAGCAATCCTAGCTCATTCCACAATGTGTAACATGATCCTGTTATTCTACGATCTGAAATACCAATTATTAAGTCAACAGGAAACAAAAAAATATGCAACAGAACTTGTATGAATATGTCGTCCTATCAGTAATAATTGAGTAACACACTGAAAACTAGGCTTGCTCATCCTGCTATGTATTATAAACTCTATAGAGTTCGAAAAAGACCCAAAATCTTATTTATAACAATTTTTATTATAACAAAACTAAAATTTGGGAAAGAAAAATACGCATACACTGAAAAAAAAATTCGTGATTTTGACTGCACGCTGTGATGTAGTTTCTAGAAATGCAATGTGAGGATAAAATGTAGAACATTGTGTTGCAATTACAAGTAACTACAGTATAAAATGCAGGTAAAAGTAATGCAATTTTTTCAGTGTATCGAATATTAACAATGACTATTCGAATAGTCTCTTAAAATATTTTTGAAGAATCCTCAGCAGAAGGGAAAGGTGGCCAAAATCATCCGCTTAAGAGGAAACTTGTATAAAATAACATAAATGTTAAAAATAGCTTTGGTCCTTTGCCACAATATTTTACACTACATTTTACATCAAAAACATAGTTTAATAGTATTTTAAACCAAAACTGAGTAACGAAAAAAATAGAATTTTGAAAAAGAGTCGAAACGATCATTTTACCCTCACCCAAGGGCAAAATGATCCTTCATTTGGAAGTAAATCGTTTTTTATCGGCAAAATTAAATACGTAAAAGTAAATTTTACTAACACAATAAAATATAATAACACTATTATAAAAATTTACCGAAATAAACGATCATTGTCTGGCAGCAATGTGTTGGGGATGGGAAATGATTTTTGTAATCCGTCTCGCGCTACTTGTGATAACGACTTTGTATGCTCTCGCCTCGCATACCTGGTGTTGGGGATGGGAAATGATTTTTGTATGCTCTTGCCTCGCGTATCATGTGACTGGGATGGGAAAACGATTGTGTAGGCTCTCTCATGATCCAAGACAATAGTGACCATTTCTTATTAAATGGATAGCAATAAAATATCTAATAGAATATGATTTGAGTCACGATTATATAAAATCAAACAGATTAGTGAACTTCTTATTATTTTTATCGTGTATTTAAGCAATAGTACGTTTCACTTTTTTCTTTTAAATTAATTTTTTATGTATAAAAATATTTTTATTTAAGGATGTGTTATTTTATGATTTTTTTTCTTTTTATATCACGTTATTATTTCATAGAATAGCGCGAATTAACTTATATTTTCCTTTACGATTTTAAGATAGTGGATATTTACTTACTAAATAACAAAAATGCTGATTTCCGCACCACTTATAGAATACAGCATATGGGGCGTTATCTTCCTTTTAGCAAAATGCTTGGAGGAGATTCCCCTTGAGGAATATTTTTCCAGTAACTTATGTAGAAGTGGTAATTTTATTTGTATAAGTTTCATAAGTGACCATGTGCTAACATGTTTATGCCATCATTTAATATGCACTGCTTATCATCAAAGGGACATAGAACAACTTTGTTTTGTATACAAGTTTCCAGCCATGAAATTAACAAATTCCGAGAAAAAAATATTTTTCGAATCTTTCTAAAAATCTTAAATCTTCTTTCTAATCTTTCCAAAAAAATCTTTCTAAATCTTTCTAACCTTTCTAATAATTACGAGAACAATCTTAAATCTTTTTTCTTTCTAAAAAAAAATCTTTCTAAATCTTTCTAATAATTACGAGAAAAATCTTCTTTCTATTCTTTCTAGTAAAATCTTCCTAAATCTTTCTAATAATTACGAGAAAAAAAATCTTCCTCAAAGTCTTCAATGGACAGACTTTGAAGACCAGTAAAGTTGAACTTTAGATGACTTCAAAGTCTCTTCTCAAATTGAGAAAAATAAATATAAAGTTTATGTTACTTCTCGGACCAACCCGTATTCAATTCTGAAATCCGTCGTGATAAAAATTCTCTCTACAAGGCAAAGTCGCAATATTTCCTCGGAGAACATTTTCACATACTCATCAACTCTTATACACCTCCCTTTCCAGAAACATACATTAATGAGAGAGGACAAAATAAATATAGATTTTTTATCATTATACTTGCTCTGTCTCTGGAGTCGTGGCGTAAATTTGGAGTAAGCTTTCAAAATTTGCAAACAGCTACGCAGCAATCAAACAACGAATCTAAAATCGTAAAAGTCAATTAAAAGTTTTGGAATCAAAGAATTAAAAGGGGATTATTCTAATTTAGGATATATAATTGAGTTTGGGGAATCCCAGTATGCTGAAAAATCAATAATTTTCGAGATATCTATAAATTTTAAGATTTTACTTCTTGTCGTCACTGAAGCAAAGTTTGCCCAGGAATGAAGTTGAATTTTTTTTTTAGGACTCCTTTAAGTGTACTATAAATGCTACATGCATCAGCTTCAAGAGGGTAGATGGTACAGTAAACGAAAATAACATTTAATTTAATTGTTTCGCCCTTCGCTGAATAGCACATTTACATGATGTTTGTGGCTTGGCTAAAACGTGGGTTATGGTCAATCATCTATTTCAGGGATTTAGGCCGGGAGTGGGAGGATTGCCCTTCATGGGGGACTTTTTAAGGGGCCCTAACCGGTATTTACGCGAAGTTTCGGCGAAAAACAAGGAAAACTCCGAACGGTTAGGTCGGCGGACGTGATCTGGTTCCGAACCAGGCACCTCCCATCTCCCAGTTCAAAGCCCTAGTGCTATGCCAAAGACTGCTATGCCACGAGGGGGTGGGGGTGGGGGATGCAACTTGGCTGAGTATCTCCCTTGACTTGCTTGGCGGGGTTGCCGATTTGGGGTAAAATTAGTGTTCTTTCCTTTTCAGTGCAGCCTTTCAATTGACCTTTTGTGTTTCGGAAATGATGCTTGAAATTTGAGTTGAAATGTACCTGTTATATGATAATGCCTGGTTCTTATGAGAAAATTTGTATGTATATTTTACTGTTAGTTTTAGAAAATTAATTAAATTAATTTGTTTTCGTATAAAACTGAAATAGTATTTATTTGCTCTCCCATCTTGAATCGAGTATAATTAAACGCACGTTGTGCATTTTCATTCGTATTAATCGATGCACATTTACGGCCGTTAGAGCAGAAAATGACAGACAAACGGATAGACGGACGGACCAACCGAAATCATAAACACATTCCTACCTTGTTCAAAAGGGTTAAAAATAAAACAGTAATACAGAAAACACCTCGAATAGCCGTTTCGTATTGCGTTTTATTCTGAAGCTGTGCTGACTCCAGCGATAAGAATCGTTTGTACACAAATACAATACGAAAAATTCCACCAGCTCGGAATTCCATTTCTTATTTTTCACGTTCTTATTTCTTTTCACAAGTGCGTTCCGTTGTTATTAGTCTTTATTGGATTCAGCGATCGCACTTTTATAGTCTGGATTCTGTCAATTTTCCCGCACTTCGTAGACCCGAGAAAGAAAAGGCCATTCATTTGATTTACTGAAAATGGGAGGAATTTTGGGAAAAAAAAAATTATTTCTTCTTGTTCGTGAAAGCGTGTTTAAGGGCACAAATAATCTCCTATTTATTAAATAAAGCACTCTCCTTTTCTCCCTTTTAACAATTCTCGTTTGCTGCATGGCGCAATCATCGAGTGACATATTTAATTTTTGAGTTTCGAAGTCATCGTCTAAAAAGTAAAGGATGGAAATAAACAGTTTTCATTATTATGTAGGGATCGACCGATACCCAATTTAAACCTACAACCGATACCAATACTTTACCTATAAGTTCATTTTTCAAAATTGCCGATACCGATGCTTTTAAGCTTCAGTATCGGCCGATACCCATACTTAACCGATACCGATACCTTACATGTTTGAATGGCATTAACCCTTTAACGCGCAGTGTTCCCGCTCGGGGAACACCAAACTCTGACGTTTTGACTGTTGCCAGTCACGAAGAATAGATTTGATTTCTATAAAAATAGTTGCATGTGACATAGCTCCACGAGAATCCTTTACTTTTTAGCACGTCATTTCCCGTAAAACAATTGTCACGATTATTTTTAACAGCACTGACATCTGCTTTCTGGAAGAATGAGAGAACATCTGGATAGATTGCCCAATGCTGAAAAAAGGGCACCCATTGCCATCGCTCGACTAACCAGCAAGATGGCGGACGATCGAAACGTTCATCGCGTGCCACAGATCTAGAGACCCTTGCACAGCCAGCTGTCGTTTTTTCAACATTGGGAAAGGGTTGCGCCTCAAAGGGTTAAGCCACTACACCACCCGGACGGTTCACTAAATTTCCATCACAAATTTCATTTTCAACGCATTCGAGTTTTTGTAAATTTTTCTCTCGACCTTCAATTATTGAAAAAACGTTATCACTACTTTCACAAATTACACTTGCATTGGCATTTCGATCATAATAGGCTATCTGATTTCCGGGAAAAAAAAAAACAACAACTTAAAATGCAGGAAATGTAACAACAATTGAAAACGACGTTGTAGGCCGGTTAACATTAAATGAGGGTAATGTTAAATGAAGTTTCACGATATTTGCTGTGAAGTCATGGAGTAAATATGGAAGAAACTTTAAATATTGGCAAACTACTACGTAGCAACTAAACATGAAATCTAAAGTCATGATAGGCGACTAAAAGTAATAAAATCAAAAAATTAAAAGGCGAGTATTCTAATTTAGGATGTATACTAAGAGTTTGGGGAAGCCTAATTTGCTGAAAAATCGATGACTTTCCAGATATTTAAGAAAGTTGAAAATTTTGCCTTCTCACTTAAGCAAAGTTTTCCCCAAGAACCGAGAAATTTACAGGATTGCTATGCAGGAATCGCACAACAACTTTAAAATTGTAAAAGTCGACTGAAAGTTTTAAAATAGATGAATTAAAAGGGGGGGGGGATTCTAGGATTTAGGATGTATACTAGAGTTTGGGGAAGCCCAATTTGCTCAAAAATCAATAGTTTTCGAGATATTTAAGAATGTTGAAAATTTTGCCTTCTCACTTGTCTATAACTTCGAGAAGCTTACTCCATTGTTACTTAGCAATAGAACAACAAATCTAAAATTATATGAGAAAATCTTCGTTATAATAAGAAATTTTTTAGTACATTTTTTGTTTAAAAATCGAAATACATGAGATGACATGAAGAGTTCTTGAATAATTGGTACCCAAAATTGTTTGCGCGCATTAGGTATTTGCCAAAAGGTGATGTATCGGTATGTGGCAACAAGGACGTAGGCAGGAAGGGAATCATGGGGTTTGTACCCCCTAGGTGACATTTTCTAACTGCCATGACTTGAGTCAAAATGTGTTAAAAGCAGAAGACTGTGATGAAGTCCTAAGGTCTGTGACTTATGAAAATTTGAATAATCACTACCCTGTTTCGAGATTGTGCCGGTGGATGGAAGAGGAGCCGGTGTTTTCTGCGAACTCTTTACATTTTACTCTCCTGTTGGTGATCACATGTCAGCTTTCGACGGAAAAATTTTTGCTTTCCGATTGGCCCCTCTTCAAATACAAAACCGATTGGCCTGTTTTTCTAAAGTGGTGATTTTCTCTGACTCAAGAGCAGCTCTTCAGGCCATAGTCTCTGGGTCTATTCGGTACGAATGATATCGACGACTGTATCAATCTTTTCGCATATTTACCTGATTTTAATAAATCAGAGGTTCCCAAACTGTGTGCTGCGAGCTTATGCCAGGAGTGCCTTGGAGATAATCAAGAAAATTGTTTTGGTGAAGTATGATCAAACGAAGTGTATCTGAACCGGTGAAGTATAATCTGAACCGGTATCCCACAAAAAAGTTAGCCAAGCCAGTGACCAAGTGGTCGAAAATAAAAATATTTCAGTCAAGTTCCAGTGAGTTCAGTGTCCAGTAGCCTCTCTTTTGCAGGAACTCTCTGAAATGGGAGAGGGGTGTCAAAATTCTGTATCTCTTACCCAAGAGAGAACTTTCTTAATAGTTAGCCCTATAAACAACATAAAAGAAGTAGTGAAAAATGCATCCAAACAGTTTCATCCTAACCTAATTTCTTTAAAGGTAACCTGCCGCGAAAAGTTTTCAGCCTGAGAAGGGTGCCGCGAAATGCTTTTAGCCTGGCAAGGGTACCGCGGTGAAAAAAGTTTGGGAACCCCTGCAATAAATCATTTGTCTTGCTGTGGATCCTGGCCCACTACGGAATTGGAGTGAACGAGACCGTTAATTTTCTGGCAAAAAAGGGGGCTTCTGTTTTACAGTTAAATAGCCAGAAACTGGCCCGCCAATCTATTAAGACAATCATTAAAAGGACCTCAACGAGTTCCTTCTCTCGGGACGTTGCTGCTAGAAGTGGTCTAAAGCTCTGGCTGAATCATATTCGAGATATTCCTGAGTGGCCTCCCGAGTAAACCTCGTGATAAATCGGTGGCATTGTTACGGTTATTTTCTGGCCCACGGTTGTCTCCGAAAACACGTGCATAGAATTAACACTGCTCTGGATCCTGCTTGTCCCTTGTGCGACTCTGAAGAGGATTTTGGCATTTCTTCCCACCTTGCCTCCTGTCCTGTTCTACCTCCTGTCCTGTGTCCTTATGGGAGCGATACTGGGCAGCCAGACTGAAGTTGACGGACTAACCGACAGATGTCTTTCCATCTTTATGCTCATTTCTTTTTCTGTGAAGATATCTGTTATCCTATGTACACAGTAAAAAAAATTCAGAAACGTTACATACTTATAGCGGAAAGGTTTCCGAAAGTATAGCGTAACCTACCGATGCTCTAATCGAACTCACGATTTCGGAAAAATAACCCATATTTCGGGGTAAAGTATTTACGGGGGAAAGGAAATCTTAATTTGGGACTTCGCGCGCATGCGCCAAGTGCCAAGAGACAGAGGGATAAGAGTGAACGCGTCTTCCCTAATAGCACAGATGGTCACAAAAGAGTCGCTGTGACGTCACAGAGGGTCACAATTGTCTCAGGACTGTCACATTGTAACTTCTTGCACAGCCCGATTATGACCAACAGGGGCCCCGGGCATTGATGAATTTGGGGGTCCCCATCTATAAAATTTGTTTTATTTTTCATAATATTTTGACATATAAAAGAATATTTCAGAACACTTGAAACTGGGGGCCCTGTGCAAAGTCCCGATTTGCCCATGCGATAATAAGGGTCTGGTAACTTGTGAGTGATGTAACTTCACTGTGAGGTCACTGCGAAGTTTATTTGTGACCAGTCACCAGGTGACGTCGCCGGATGAATACTTAAATAAAACGGATGAATAATTAAATAAAACAGCACATTATCTCCTATGTGGAAGGAAAAAGATTTAAGATTTTTAATTTATGTTTATTAATTATGATATTTACTCTCCATTTACAAAATACTTCAAAAAAAATTTAAGTTTCCAAAACAAGCCGTACCAAAACAGCAGTCAGTTTACTTTTAAAGCAAATTCTGGCAAGCGAATCACAGCGTCGTGGTAACGTGCTGTCTTATGAGCCCGTCTGTCTTCTGTTCGATTCTGATCGCTGCTCCTGTGCGCTCCTTCCTTTAGTTTGGTGCTGCGATCTAGTTGATGTTTCTTGAAACGCTTCATCTAGTGCATGTTACTTTTTCTGAAAAACTCAGAAAGGTTACTCGTTAATTCGGAAACCTTTCCGAAATACACGGAAAGGTTACTCAATATTTTACCAAAATATACAGAAACGTTACCCATCTTTTCAGAAACCTTACCCAAAATGCAGGAAAATAGGTAAATATGTTTCCGACATATGCACAAACGTTTCTAAATACTTTACCCGCATGGTTCGGAAACTTTTCCGCAATTTTAAACTACAAGAGCTGCCCCATTTTTTGGGGTAACGTTTCCGAAATGTTGTTGTTGTTGTTGGAACATGTATTCGGATTTGTGTGCTTGTTCACGAGGAACCGCTTATAAATCCACGTCAAAGAAAGGACAAACACAAGGGGGGGGGTCAAATGCCTTGGGGGAGGACTTTTCTGGGTATCTAGCGCGTATTCACGTTACATCTGGAGAAAACCGCCCAAAACTCCAGACCGCTAGACCGACGGCCCCGCGAGAGGACAGAACCCTGTTCCTCCACTTGAGCCATCTCCCAATGTCAGTGGCTTTAACCACTGTGCTACACATTGGTAACGTTTCCGAAATTTTTACCGTGTATTTGCCATTAAAAAAAACTGCTTGTATTATTACATTTGTATAAGGACAAGCCTACTCAAGAGGCATCTGCACTGCAAAAAATGTCTGTTAAACTGACAGAAAAAAATTGTCAGCCAGGACACCAGTTTGTTTCTGTATATTTTACAGAAATCTTCCGTATTTTTTTCCGTATACGGAAGATTCCTGTAAAATAAACTGAAAGTCTGTAAAATTTACGGAAGACTTCTGTAAAAAAAAAACAACGGAAATAAATTTGCGACCTGGCTGAGAGTTTTTCTGTAAATTTGACAGACTTTTTTTGCAGTGTGCCTACGAAGGGGGTGGGTCTTATTCGGTGGAACAATATCATTAGAAAAGCCCGCAAAACTGTATTTTTAAAATTGAATAAGTTAAGATGCATGCACACACATTCACAGACAAAAAAAAAGGACTTATGCCACAAATAGAGTTGTTAAAACTCTTCTAACGAGCCGCAACAGGGTAGTAAATATTTATGTTAATGGTTGAACTTTTTACAACTGATGAAGGGTGTACCTTTTTATACCATCAGAAAAGATCGTAATGCTTTCTTTTAGGTGTTATATTACAAAGTTTTTAATTATTATATTTTTAGTAAAATTGGCGTGCGACAAATTTCAACGAGCCATGAAAAGAAAGGAAAGAAAAAATAACAAATAAACAAAAACAAGGTACATTCGACGGTTTTAAGAACTCGTTGGACCGCTCAAATAGTTCGTAAAATCGAAATTTCATAAAATCGAGTTGTAAAATAGCCTATGCTGGTGCATTCGAAACCACTCTCTAGTTCGTAAAAAACTGGTTCGTAAAAACGAATGTCAACAGTATTTTATTTTAATGTCAAAGTGCATGCATACAGTCTCCTTAGCCTGGAATTTTTATATTTGTTTGTTTTAATCAAACTTCGAAGTGACCAGAACTTGTTTACATTATCGGTTTACTATTTTTTATATTCAGTATTATATTCTTAAATTTAAAATTATAAACTTACATTTTAATAAACTTCCTCTGTAAAAAAAAAAAATCCTTAAGGTATTTGCTAAACAATATCATCGGAACATAAACTGCTTTGTTGTAAATTTCCTTTGTAAAGTCAACATGTTTTATAGATAATCAGTTGTACACTGTTATTCAGAAGAGAAATGAGTGAAAGCTTCTTGAATTGCATTTGAATACATGAATAGATATATATGTATATATACGATTCAAGCTTAAATTCGTCTTACACCACTTTCCTTGTTACTTCCTTTTTATGTTTTTATAATATAGGTTGTACTTGTATTATAAAAACATAAAAAGAAAGTAATAAGAAAAGTGGTGTAAGATGACGAATTTAAGCTTCAATCATTTTTCTTGCATTCGATAATCAATTTAAAAATTAAAAATTTACATAAATACTTCTTTCCACCTTTATGTCTTAAGAAAAGTTAACTTTTTTTTTAAAAATATATATTACGTTTTGGAGATTAATGTCACATAAAAGTAAATTAATTTTATTTATTTATTTCATAAAAAAAATGCACACTACAGATTAAAATCCATTTACAGTGATGCATAAAAGGACAAATTACATAAGACAAAATTAAAAAAGATAAAATACAGAGATAAAATAAAAACCAGTCATGACTGCAAAATTTCAAAACACTTCCTCTAAAGATTTTAAAAGACATGTTAAAACTATCCAAATCCAAAGGAAACTTATTATAAATTTTATAAAATTTATATAACGAAAAGTATATGTAATTATATTTTATAATTGGATCCACAAATAAATGGCTATTTGTGGCATACTTATCTTGTCTTGAAAACTTCTTTATTTCAAAGAAAAGAGTTCACAGAAGTAACTTTGCGAAAAGTCGACTGCAAACAGAAGAATAAATTACGAGAGCATAAGCCAAAACTGCGTATGTTATTAATAAAATAGTCTTATTTTTCGAGTATTTCTCAACGGCTGTGTATAATCCCGATGCTCCCATAGTTATTGTTCCGATCAAAAGGAGCTGTATATGTATAAAAAGGAAAAGTTAAAAAACGGTATGAAGATAAATTGAATTTTGTGTTTTATTCTGGAGCTGTGTTGATTCCGACAATACGAATCGAGTTTGTACAGCAGAACTAAATGGAAAAATTCCGACTACAAGCAATCGCATGTCTTGCTTATTCTTCTCTTTCACTTCACAACTGCGTTCCGTCGATTAGTAGTCTTTTATTGGATTCAGAAGATCGCATTTTTTAGTCTGGATTTCGCCATGGATGAGGGGGCGCTCATAGGAATCTCATTGTAGAAAAGGCCATTTGTTCGATTTACTGAAAATGAAAGAAATTTCGAAAAGCAAAATTCCATGTTTAAAAGGACAAACAATCGCCAGCTTATTTAATGAAGCACTCTCTCTATTTCCTACGCTTTATAAAAACATAATGGAGGGACATTCTTGAAACTGGCTCTGTTAGCGTTCCGCACATTTAAGGCCTGTTCTGATGCCACCAAATGTCGTAACTCCAAGAGCTAAGAGGAGTTATTTAATGGTTAATTTTCACTTGCTGGGCATTGTAATCGAAATATTTATGGCCTTTTAGTGATCTATCGGGATCGACAAACAAAAGCTAACACGTGACGCCACAAAACCACGCCCCCCCACACATAATGGAGAGACGGGACGGGAGATTTCTCGGAGACAGGTTGGGAGAATACATTGATTTACCACTAGAGGTCGCGACATCGCACTCATAATCAGAACGGGCCTTTAATTTCGTGTTTCTTACTGATCATCTAATAATTAAAATTTAGTATTAACACACATTTTTCATTATTTTTCTGGCTTTCCCTCTCTTTCTAACACTTTCCAACAACACTGAAAGTCCTTTATGATGTCAGTCTGTCCGTCCTATGACGAAGTGATTTAGTTGCAGATATTGAAGAATAAACTTATTACAACGGCTGGTGGTGGCTAGCGAAATTAAAATACGTCCTATAAGGACAGTGATAGTAAGATGGAATGAATTAAAAATTACGCCAGCACAGAATTACATACTGGCGAGAACAAACACTTGGCTGAGATAAATAACGCCAATTCCAGAGCAACCCTAAAAGTTAAATCAATAAAATTAAAATAATGGTATCGTGAACAAATAATTTTAAAGATGACGCAGGGCAACAAAAATAATAACGCCAACACTATGCCAAAGAAGGGTGTAAACAAAACGCCGTTGCTTTTGCAAACGGACGCAATATAATCTATTTTTAGCACAACGGCTCCACAGGTCTGATGAAGCAAATAAACAATTAAGAATAATGCATACGGCGAAAAGCGAATATACAGATTTCGAAAACCGAAATGGCAGAAAAATGAGAACAGAAATGATATAGGATACATGATTTTGGATAGATTACATTAAAGAAAGCCAAATTAAATGATTATTAAAATTAGATATGTGTTCTTTATCACACGTCCATGCTCTAACAGTTCTAAATATGCGTTGATTATTATGAAATTTTCATGTTATTCCCCAAACCATACCACATATGATATTGAATTGATGTATGTAGCATTTATAGATATTTTACAGGAGCGCTTAAAAGAATTCTAATACATGACTTTCTACGGGCAGTCATTCTTTGAAATGTATTTTAGAGATCTTAGGCTATTTAAAATAAAACAAAATTGATATGCGTTAGTAACGATCACAAAATAAAGATTTCCATCGAAAACTGTGTTGTAGTATGGTTTCTTCTACAGGAGCATTAAAAAACAAGTAAAAGAAATTGTGGTCTTCAGCACTTTAGCGACATCAATCCATTTCAAGAGCAAATGAATACCTACAACGGCTATACCTGCTTGCTTTTCATTCAAAAGATGCAAATATCATTTAAAACTCCTTTATAGGGTTTCGCATTTATTTTATTCTTACATTGAAAAATTACAGATATGAAAAATCGACTCAGCTCAATTTCGATATTCCGAAATTTTCCCTTTTTAGAAAACATTAAGTTTAAATTCCAAAATAGGTAACGCATCTTGATAAGATTTTTTCAGTTTCTTATGTTTATGGAAATTAAAACAGGAGTACAACAAATAAATTCTTATACAGTTTAAAAAAAATCATGTTACTTCATTATTTATTTTAATTTCGAAACAGAAAAGTTCAGGAACCGAAAAAATATAGACGCTAGCTAGATTTGAATGTCCAAAAATATTTCCCCCCCCCTTTTTTTTAGCATAAAGGATAAATTTCACAGTAACAGGATCTATGAGCTTTATCAGATTCACATGCTTTTGCTTTAATTTGTTTTATTTTGTGTTATGGCAAACTTACACGAGAGCAACTGCATAGGGGCTCATGCTTTAGGAAATTATAATAAGAATATAAAAAAATAATGCTAATCATATAGGCAATTCGTATGGAGACAATAATAGTAAAAAAAAATCCTGTGTTTTGAAATTGTCCGAAAAATGTGTCCCAAAAGTGCGACTTAATTTTACATATATTTAAATACTATTAGTTCACAAAAGCTTTAATCTATTGTTATAACATTTCGTAAGCTGTAGAATATGCATCACATGTATTTTTCTATAAATAGGTTACAATCATAAAAATTTCAACATAGGGTTACCAGGCGAAATATACGAAAGATGAGAGATAAAATGACATAGTCAATTAATATCGTTTTAATATGGCAATAATGAAACTAAAAATTAAGGGGGGAGGTCTCCCCCTGACGAGACTCGAACAGCCGAGTTATGTATATACGCATATATCAGGCGCGTAGCCAGGAAAATTTTTCGGGGGGGGGATATGAATTTATATGTGTATAAATAGACGGAATTTCATAACTATTCCAAAAATTTCGGGGGGGGGGATATATCCGGATATCCCCCCCCTGACAGATATATACAGGGTGCCCCAAAAAAGTGGTAACGAGCTTTAATTCTTTGTCTATTAAAGAGGGCAAAGTAAATTGAAAAAAATTGTTCAAAATTAGGTCGGAAATAAGACTTCGTTTTTAAATTTGTAACGACTCCCGTACAAGAAAATTCCCAAATAACAAAATGTGTGCCATACGCTGATAAGGTGATGTGCCAAATTTTAGCCTGTCATCATACAAAATCACAGAAATCTGTAAAGAAAGATCATCGGGGCTATACATGATTTTGAATGCAAATGTTTACTGCGAGAGTGGAAAAAAAGATTTTTTCCGTAATTTCTGTACGACCGCTGAAATGCGATCATTTGACGTGATTTTTTTTACCTTCGAGAGCCATTGAAAAGTAGTTTAAGTCAGCGTTATATTTATCTTCATATCTCTGACACTTTTGAGGGCATAATTGTCAAATTTTGTGTGTCACCTCATTAGTGTATGGGGGACATCTTACTAATATGAAAATTTTTTGTATAGTTGTCTAATACAAATTTAAAAAGCGTAACTTTTAGAAAATGAACGAGAGGAGTTTTTAGTAATGTAATCTTTTTTCCGACCTTATTTTGAAATTTTTATAATTTACATTACCCATTTACCTCTAACAGATAAAGAATTAAAGCCCGTTACCACCTTTTTGGGGCAACCTGTATATATATATATATAAAGAGAAATTGATTTTTGTGTTATATATTCTGGAGCTGTGTTGATTCCGACGTTACGCATCGACTTTGTTCTGAATAACTAAACAGAAAAATTCCGACTACAAGCCATCGCATCTCTTTCTTGTTTCTTTCATTTCACTTCACAACTGCGTTCCGTCGATTATTAGTCTTCATTGGATTCGGGAGATCGCATTTTTTTAGTCTGGATTCCGCTTCGGACTGTCTAGTAGGAGAAACCCGTGCATTCAATTTACTGACAATGGAAGGAATTTCGAAAAATTTTCTTTTTTCTTTTACATCAAAGTGTTTAAGAGGACAAGCAAAGTCTCCCGTTTATTCAATAAAGCACTTTCTCTTTCTATTTTGCTTTGAAAATACATGAAAGAGGGACGTTGTCTGTTGTGTTGGTTCCATGAACGTATGTCGGATTTAATTTTCGAATTTCGTTATGGATCGTCTAAAAAATAAGGTTATAGCTACTGGTAATTTTATTATTTTGATATCGTTCTCCCTCTTTTTTTTAGTCTACAGGGTGATTATAAGTTAATTATACATCTCTACTAAGTTAATTATACATCTCTTTATAAGTTAATTATACATCTCTACTTATTATAAGTTAATTATACATCTCTACTTATTATAAGTTAATTATACATCTCTTCTCTACTTATTATAAAAGAAGATGTCTGTGTGTGGATCTGTGTGTGGGTCTGTGTGTCGGCGGCGTTACGGACAAACGGCTACACCTAGAAACACCAAATTTGGCACTCGGGAAGATCTAAACATGAAGTTGTGCACCTCGAAGGGATTTTTTCAAAATTCGACCTAGAATTTTTTTTATTTTATGTTTTATGCAATTTTTGGCATTTTTTCTCACCTAATTCGTAATAACGGCGGAAATTACGCTCGCAGCAAAACGGCATTTGTATCATCGGATAGAGGAGAAATTTTTCTTTTAAAAACAGTTTGTTCTGAATACGTAACATAATTTACCGATTTTTAGGAATTTTTTTACTAAGCATCGACTTCGGCGAATTTTTCGTAAAATAATTTTAAAATTGTCGCCATCTTGAATTCTATCCGTCATAACTTTTTGATATTTTGACAAATCGTGAAACATTCTTTTCTCCCTCTTTTAAAATAAAAACGAAAAAATTATGTAAATTAGATGATTTTTTACGAATTTTAATGCAGCCTAATGTTTAGAATTTAATAGCATCAACACGATATTACGCCATTCATTACATTGCGATCGCGGCACGAGAACTTATGTTCGGTTGTTGCCACAGAAAGGATTACAAAAAGGGTTTTTTCAACCAATCGAGCTTTGAAATGGGATATCAGAATTTCAATTCGCAAGTGAGGATCTATGATGTCAAATGCTTTAAGATACGTAAAAATTACGCCATAATTTTAACTCATTTATTCCAGCTCTATTTTCAACACAGGGAGACGATATTTTGATTAAAATTTACTGTAGAAATAAACTAATAAATTCACGATTATTATTAGAAGTGGTATTTTAATCCGGTGCTTATTTAAAAATTGAAATGTCTTCACGGTGCTGAAAATGTTCATTTTAAAAGTTACAAAGTTCGTTTCAAAGCGCGATATATTAAAATTTTTCTATTTACTATTTTTATTTTTGGCATTTAATTATGGCGCAGGCGTTGCCTAGCGTATGCATGCAGGTTGCGAGTATAGTTTTATTTTAACGTTGTATTACGTTCCTCCATAAAGGAGAGCTTACGGGATTACATAAATTGATCATGGCACGTGATAATTTAATTGCGTTGCCACAAAAAGGATTAGAAAAAAATGTTCTTTTTCCAACCAATCGATTTTTTAAATGGGATTATAAATAAAAAAATTAAAAACCTGTAAGACTTTTAAGTATTCTTCATGATATCTATTTTTTTCTTTAATGATAATTACCAGAATTGTTTTGATAAAATCTTAACTTACTACAACTATTTTAATAATTTCTTAAATCATGCCTTTTCTAATGATATTTTTAAGGAGAATTGATAACGTAAAGGAAATGAAACGAAATGTGGGATTACGGTAAATTATATACACCAAAGTGCTCCTAACCCGTATTTATGCAAATTTTCGGAGAAAACCACGGCAAACTCCGAACGGTCAGGTCGACGGACTCGACCTGCGTTTGAACCAGGCACCTTCCGTCTCCCAGTTGAGAGCGCAAGTGCACTCGGCTACTGGCAACCAAAGGCAAGGGATAAAATAAATGAATTACGCAAAAACTATTTTACTACCGTTATTTTTTATTTTGTACGCTAAACTTTTATGGATCAGGAAAGTTAATTGAAAATAAATTCCAATACCGTAAAAATTTTTCCTACTTTTTCAACATAAAGATTAAGTTGCAAGGTAACAGGTCGTATGGATGTTTTTCAATTTCGTATGCTTATGAAGATTAAAATAAGAAAATAAAAAAAAAGCTCATCCTAGAACTAATTCTTATACAGTGTTTTTTTTAAAGATATTTTTCTGCATTTTAAACGCTAATCTTACACAAATACAAGTAAATTTTAGTACTTATTTTGAAGTTTCTTCTGTTGAAACGAGAAAAATTCGCACCATACAGTAGTAACTCAAGTAACTCTGTGAGAAGTCAAATGTAAACAGGAGTAAATTACGAGAACATTGGCCGAAACTACGTTATCAATAAAAAAAGTCAAGATTGTTTTCGAGTTTCTCTCACCGGCTGTGTATAATATGGAGGGCTTCCCAAGACATTGTTCTGATCAAGTGACTGTATATATATATATATACACACAAAAAAAGGAAAAAGGTAATAAAACGCATTATGAAGAAAAACTGATTTTTGTGTTTTATACTGGAGCTGTTCTGATTCCGACGATACGAATCGAGTTTGTACGGAAAGAAGAAAAATTCCGACTACAAGCAATCGCATGTCTCTTTCTAGTTCTTTTCTTTCACTTCTCAACTGCGTTCCGTCGATTATTTGTCGTTATTGGATTCAGGAGATCGCCTTTTTAGTCTGGATTCTGCTTCGGAGTCCCTGTAAGAAAAAGCCATTCATTCAATTTACTGACAATGGAAGGAATTTCGAAAATTTTCCTTTTCTCTTGTTTAAGAAAAGCGTTTAAGAAGACAAAAACAATCTTCAGGTTTTTTAATAAAGACACTCTCTCCTTTTCCTTCGTTTTGAAAACGCATGAAGGAGGGACAATGCTTGTCTGTTGTATTGGCTTTATAAACTATGACAGACTTCCTTTTTGAATTTCGTTATTGACCGTCTAGTTACAGTCAATTTTCATTATTTTGATATCATTCTCTGCCTTTTTTTAAATCTGGAGAGTGATTATAGAGTAATTATATAAGAGTCAGTGAAATGAAATTGAGGCAGATAGGAAAAAAGTAAATAAACTATTAATTATTTCAAAAGTAATCGCTGTAACTGTTGATAATTTTATCTCACTGTGAGACAAAATACATTTACAAACGTAAAAAAAATCTATCAGACTTTTAAGTATTGTTCATGGTATTAGGTTGTAACAAAAGTTTGTTGCCACCGCAAATATTGTCTTGCGAACAGTTCGCGTTGGCGCATTTTCTCGTACTTTGCCAAACGATTTTGGCATTTGAAAGAAAGCGTCTGCCCAAATTCAAAACACAGTAAATGACAAATTCAAAATCTTCCAGAAAATCAATAAAACGTATTTTCTTTTAGCCGCACGAAGTGGTATTTTAGCATCACAAATTAACCGTTGATTATAATCACAGATTAGGGTGACAACATGTAGAAAATAAAATAGGTTTTTAAAATTGTTGAAAGTGTAACTTTGTTTAAAATTTTTAAAGTTGAAAAAAAACAAAGCACTTACTAGATTTATTAATTTTGATATCTATACGAAAAAATTAAATTATTGAAAAGTACCAAGTAAATCATGTTCACACGACTCTCTTAGAACGAAAAATGCTAAAAAATCTATTTTGAAAAATTTGTCCCTTAGTGTGTTTTAAATTTGGGCAGGCGAAAGAGCCCCTTCAGACTTCAGACTTTCAGACTTTCATACCCTTCAGACTTTCAGACTTTCAGACTTTCAGACTTCAGAACTCCGTGCTATGAAATCTGCAAAAAAATATCGTTATTATTAAGTACAAGGTGTCTGAAGAAGAACTTTCACTCTACCAGATCGGAACCATCATTTACTTCCAGCCTTTTTGAAAAAAGTCAGCGAATTAAGTGCACAGCTTTAGGAACTAATGTTGTCCCTCATGACAGTGTGAAGGTTTGGTACCGAAATTCAAAAACAAGGACTGTGACATTCAAGAAGCAGAGCGCTCTGGCCACCCTTTTGATGCTGATGAGGACCATCCGAGGAACTTGCTGAAGATCCATATTCAATCACTGGAGAGCTATAGCTAAGCCCCTTCGCTGTGCTTATGCGTCGCATGAACTGGACGTACGAGTTCAGTCGCTTTTGTGCCGCATGAGCTGGCTCAAGCATATTTGGCGGAAAACTTTCGCGGTGATTATAATTAAAGTTACACTTTAAAACGATCAGAAAAAGAGAACTACTAGACCAAATGTTATCAAACTTGTTAATTGAGTAAATGTGGTCAAAGGATTTATTATCGGCGATAAAAAAGCTCAAAAATTCCAACACCAGGTGCAAGGACGTATTTAAGAGGGGGGGGGTCCAGAGGTCCGACCCCTCCCCTCCCCATGAAAAACATTTTGGAGGAGGTCCAAACGGTAAAAAAGTAGTATTTTTCTCAAAAGGACTTTATATCATTATCATTTTAGTAAAACAAAAATCAACTTTTCGGAGGGGGGGGTGCGGTTGGACACCTGGACACCCCCTCCCTTCTTAAATACGTCCTTGTCCCTGGTGTTGAATTTTTTGACCTTTTTTTCTTCGGATAATAAATTCCATGACCACCTTTACACAATTACCAAGTTTGATAACATTTGGTCCAGTAGTTTTCCTTTTCTGATCGTTTTAAAGAGGAACTTTAATTAAAATCACCCGGTATATATCTATACATACACACACAAACAAACACACATATATACATATATATTTAATGATATATACCAGAAATGTTTACTCCAATTAATTATTTCAATAAAATTTCAATTTCTCCATACTTGCAATATAGTCTTTCAAAAATTTTAAATTATACCTTTGGTAATGATATTCCTAAACAGTATTCCTAATTTAAAGCATAATACAAAAAGATAGCGCAAAAAATATTTTGTCATCTGCATTTTATTCTGAACCTTGAAATATTAAGGATACGGAAAGTTAACTCAAACTGAATTTGAATAAAATTTTCCTTTAAATAAAATTTGAAAAATTTCCTTTTTTTCAAGGTTAAATTGTTAAGGTTAAATTGTGTGGTAAAAGAATCGATGAATGTTCTTTCAATTTATTATGCTTATCAAGATTAAAATAAGAATATAAAAAATTAATACTCATGACAGAGCTAATTCATGTATAGATTATAAAATATTTTTTTCTTTTCGCGTTTCGAAGGGCAATCTTAAGTAAATGCAAGTAAATTTTAGAACTTATTTTATTTTGAAATCTATTCTATTTAAAAGGATAAAGTTCACACCAATAAAATAACTCAAATAAAGTTCGAAAAACTCGACTGCAAACAGGAGAGTAACTTACCAGAACATTGGACGAAACTGCATATGTTATCAATAAAAAAGTCAAGATTGTTTTGGAATTTCTCTGACCTAGTAGGCATAATCTGGATAGCTTCCAAAGATATTGTTCCGATTAAGGGGCTGTATATAGAAAAGAAATGATAATAAAAAACAGTATGAAGAGAAATTGATTTTTGTGCTTTATTCTGGTGGGGGTGATGATTCCGACAATACGGATCGAGTTTGTACAGAATAATAAAGCAGAAAATTCCGACTACAAGCAATTGCATTTATTTACGTTCTCTCTCTCTCTCGCTCTCTTTTATTATTATTATTTCCTTTTTCACTTCGTAACTGCGTTCCGTCAATTATTAGTCTTTATTGGATTCAGAAGATCGCATTTTCAGTGTGAATTTCGCCAGACGAGAGGGCATTTTGGACTCTCAATTTAACCCTTTGGAGCGCGGTGGTTGTACAGTGGAACCACCTTATTCAAGAAAAATTGAGCTCTTTCACTGCTAGTCGCAAAGAAATATAGTTAACCCTTTAAGGCGCAACCCTTTTCCAATGCTGAAAAAGGGCAGCCGTTGCCATCGCTCGACTTAACTACCAGCAAGATGGCGGACGATCGAAACGTTCATCGCATACCACAGATCTAGAGACCCTTTTTAGACGGCAGCTGGCTGTGTCCGGCACGTCAACTCAAAATGTCCGGCTCAAAACGTCAGAGTTTGGTGTTCCCAGAGCGGGAACACTGCGCGTTAAAGGGTTAAATAGTTCCAAAGCTGAAAAAGGTACTCACCTATTATCCTGGCGGTCATTCCCGCCAAACTATTTTTCCGTCAAATGTGCTGGCAAACTTGTCAATCGTATTCCAAACCATCAATAATTTCATGTGCCTTTCATTTATCTTGGAGAAAAATCGGTCATATTGGCGGACCGCCGGAATAATACGTAAGTACCCTGAAAAACTACAGCTGTTAGAACCATTTAATCATATTTTAAGTTTTCTGACACAGCTGACTGCACGGCCGCACAGCCTGGTGTGTCTGAAAACTTCTTTAGCTCTGTGGCATCAAATAGGCTATTCGATCGACCGCCATGTTGTTGATGGTTAAAAGGATCGATGGCAAAGGCTACACTTTTTCAGCGTTGTGCAGTCTATGCAGCTGGTCTTTTATATGGATGAGAAAATTCTTGCGCTTCAAAGTTATAGTAAAATCAATTCATTCGATTTACTGATAATGCAAGGCATTTGAAGAAAATTCCACTTTTACTTGCTCGCTAAAAGTGTTTTAAGAGGACAAACAATAGACTGTTTATTTAATAAAGCACTCTCTCCTTTACTATCGCTTTGTAAACAGGTAATGGAAGGAAATTCTTTGTGTGTTATATTGGCTCTATCAGCACGTGGCAGATTTCATTTTCCAGTTTCGTACTGATCGTCTAAAAAGAAAAATGATAGTGACTGACAGTTTTCATTGTTATTGATATTTTGCCCTTTTAATTTTTTACAGGTATGAGCCTACCTTCGGGACATTAGGAAAAATAATGAAAATTTAATTAATGATTTTTTAATGAAATTGAAAATGAATTTTCTAGAGTAAAATTGATAGGAAAAAAAAACCAATTTTTTTAATTAGCAAAGTTAAAAATTTAAATGCGATTTTAATGGAAGCCAATGTAAAATTTGAAATACTGGACAATTTATCAAGTTTTGGTAAAAAAAATTGTATTTACGCCAGAACTTCTGTAAACAATTCTCATAAATATTTTTAAATAATGTTTACACAGTACACAACTAACATATTTATCTGTGTTATGAAACAAAAAAAATTGCGAAAGTTATAATAGTTATGAAAATATTTCAGTGTTTATGCGAGAACTCAGCCTTTTTTTAAAAAATAAAGCATTTTTGGAAGAAAAAATACGGTCATAAAATCAATAAAAAAGCAAATAAATGTTATATTCTAATTCATGAGATAGCAAGTAATGATTAAAATATCCTGGAAAAATTTCAAGTCAATATCTTAAACACGTTAAGAGATATCGCATTTATCATAAGGAAAATTTACGAAAAACACACTTCGGAAAATGCTTTCAAACATTTTACACTCATGTCCATAAATTAAGGATAATTCAGAATCACACAGAAATTGATCTCTAAAATAAAAATTTCACCTGTGGAATGATCACACACATCTTGAAGAAGAATATGCAAATTACAGGAAACCACCAGATGGCGTGGATGGTACGTCACAATGACGAGAGTGTAAGAGAGGGGTATATAAGGAATGGTGGCAAAGAAGTAAAATTGTTCACAAGCGCTGTGAAAGCCTTTCAGTGCAAAAACCGCATAGTTATGGCACAAAGGAGGCATTTGGATGATGTTTTACGTGGCAGAATTATCGGACGACTGGAATGTGGACGTACCCAGCTGGAAGTATCCGAGGAACTTGGAATCGCCCACAGTGTCATCTCCAGGCTTTGGCAACGATTCCAAGATGATGGTAATGTGAGTAGACGTTACAGCACAGGTCGCCCCCGAGTTACAACGCCGAATGAGGACCGCTATTTGGCAGTTACTGCCAAAAGAAACAGACGGAGTACAGCATCAGACCTGTCTCGTCAGCTCTCTTCAGCTACCGGTACGACAGTTTCAAGGCAGACCGTTTACAGACGCTTAGGGCACATTACTCTATATGCTCGTAGGCCTGTGAGATGTGTTCCACTTACCGCAACTCACTGTCGCCTGCGATTAACCTGGAGTAGAGAGCATGCATTGTGGACACCGCAACAGTGGTCTTGTGTGATGTTTTCCAACGAGTCCAGGTTTAGTTTGGAGTCTGATTCTCGCCGGACATTTATCTGGAGAGCGCCAGGTACCCGTTACCACCAAGAGAACACCATTGAAAGACACCGTTACGGTGGTGCAGGATGGCTCGTTTGGGGAGGAATTATTCTTGGTTCCAGAATTGATCTGCATGTTCAGAGTGTAACGATGACAGGCCACATCTATCGGGATGTCATTCTGGAACAACATGTACGTTTGTTTCGGGATGCCATGGTTGCTGAATTTGTGTTTATGGATGACAACGCCCGTCCTCACCGTGCAAACATTGTAGACGAATGCCTTCAATCGGAGGATATCACCCGTATGCATTGGCCAGAATACTCACCGGACTTGAATCCAATAGAGCCTGTGTGGGATATGCTTGGCCGACGAATTGCAGCCCGTCAACCCCCTCCCACCTGTCTACCGGAACTTCGGAGTGCATTGCTTGATGAGTGGTGTAATATTCCCCAAGATCAGATTGATCATTTGATACTCAGCATGCCTAGGCGTTGTCAGGCCTGTATTGCATCGTTCGGGAGACATACTCCGTATTAACCATCCTACTAACCATGTTATACTGTTTTTTTGTAAATAGGTTCTTTTTTTAAATTTGGTCAAGGGAGTAAAACTTGCAATTTTTATTAATTATGTCAAACATATAGCATCTTTTTTGCTCTTTACTTTTTGTTTAATAAATAGACTTTACAAATAAGTCAAATTTGTTTTGCTTCTTTCTCTTTCTTTGCCTGAACTTCATTATCCTTAATTTATGGACATGAGTGTAATACTGTACAAAGTGCTCTGCTTCTGGTACGCTATTTCTTGTATAATTTAGCTTCTAGTTATCGTAGAAACAAGACTAAAACGGTTTTGGAATCCTAATCGTGAGACCTACAAAATAAGCAAATGTCTCGAATCAAAATTGCACTAATGACTTATTATATTTAACAACCATTAATGCACACAGTAAATATGAATTTTAAAAAACATTAGTCTTGCATTGTATAATGAGGCGTTCTTGTCTTTTGGAGAAGAAACAACAGCCCCTGAACATTATTCACAAGCAAAAAGGGGATTTGGTCCACATATCATCAAACCTGGAAGGAACAGTCGTGTCCGGTGATGGTCTAAGATGAAAATAATAATAATAATAATTTGGATATCCCAAACGGCGCGTTGCGCTCTATCGACATCACACGAGGAAATCTTCTCCAAAAGATAAGAAGGTGAAGACTCATTATACGATGTGGAGAGGCTTTTCCTCGTGGTAAACTTAATTTGGTTTTTTCGTCAGGGTATATAAACGTTACTGATTACCAAGGAATGCTAGAAACCCCTTTACTGCCATTTGCAGGGAAAAATGATGGCAGAAGTTTGATTTTTCATCAGGACAACGTACCCGTTTACGTTGCCAAAATCCTCCTGATAATGGCTTTTCGATAATGGCGTGTATGCCTTGAAATGTCCTGCCCCTTCGGCTTGACCTCAATCCCCAAGAAAATGCTTGGAGTATCTTTAGTAGGATGGATATACAAATGTCAGTTTCAGTCTGCGGCAGAATTGAAGGCCGCCATCATTCAACACTGGGATAATATTGATGTTACTGCCTTCCAAGGATTGGTTAATTAAATACAACATAGAGTATGCAAAGCCATATGCAAACACAGCGAATATATTGGCTATTTGCAGTGCTGGCTTTATTTCGGCGGGACACTTTTCCTCCTCTTTTAATGACAATGTCATTTTATCTCTCAACACCCTTTTTGAAAAATGTGTCCCAAAAATGCGACATAAATAGCGACATAATTTTACATGTATTTAAATACTATTGGTTCGCAACAGCTTTAATCTATTGTTACAATATTTCGTAAGCTGTAGAACATGCGTCACATGTATTTTTTAAATATATTTAAATACTATTAGTTCACAACAGCTTTAATCTATTGTTACAATATTTCGTAAGCAGTAGAATATGCTTCACATGTATTTTTTTTACATATATTTAAATACTATTAGTTCACAACAGCATTAATCTATTGTTACAATATTTCGTAAGCTGCAGAATATGCATCACATGTATTTTTCTATAAATAGGTTACACTCATAAAAAATTCAACATAGAGTTACCAGGCGAAATACTCGAAAGATGATCGATAAAATGACATAGTCAATTAATATCGTTTTAATATGGCAATAATGAAACTAAATAATTAGGGGGGTTCAGAGGGATCTCCCCCTGACGAGGCTCGAACAGCCGATATTTTTTTTTACACATTTATTTTTTATTCCTGCCCAAGTGGAGCAGGGAGTGAATTTTTTTCTTTGGAAATGCGTATTTATGTGTATACTTCCGTAGTGTAATTGTTTCCTTCTTATTCGACCGTTTTGTATCCAGTTGGGGCAAAAAATTAAGGTGGCTTTATTTAGGTGGGACACACTGAATATTTATTTAAATAACGGGCGATCATATCAGGCATTCACCAACACAAGGGCCCGAAGATATTGACCATTTTACTATGGGGGCACCCAATAGGTGGCCACCTTACCCCCATGAAGGGACATACCAAAGCCGAGAATCGATCCCGGACCCAAGGCGTGATAAAATGGTTATTTAGCCACTACACCATCAGAGCGGCGTACTTGGGATGCAAAGAAGATAAAAATTTTGTGGTCATAATGTTTGTTTTTAAGTGCATAAATTCACGTCTTGCAAGATGGGAGTAAAAAGCTTAGTCATTCGTTACGAAATACCTTGTGGCAAAACATGCATAACTTTTGTTAGGCAATAACATTTTAAAATAGTACTGGAAAGCATTTCATAGTCAATATGCGTTAAAAATGATTTCTTTTTTTTTTTTTTCCTACAGAAGAAATAGGCTTTTGTTTAGAGCATTTGTTCCGAAGGCGTTAAAAATATAATAGGTTTTTGAAAAACACCTTTTGGCAAACACATTTCTTTTCTTTTTATTTATGTAGCCTTTTCGAAAGAAAGAAAAACGTCAAAGTAGGATTTCATTCCTTCAGTTGAATGTGAGAATACTTCTCACTCATCCAGCTGTCTTGTGCCAGATGAAAATCATTTGTAGAGCTGCCAAGTTCACTCTCAGAACTTGTGCATTTTTTCTCCGTGCATCTTTTTTCTTTGGCGATAAAAATATTTTTTGTTTGTTTGTTTGTTTTCCCGAATATGCACCGGAGTTTTGGAATTTTCTGATGTAGATTTGGAATTTAGCAGCTGATTGATCAGATAATTTCGTGCTATTTAGGTATGAGTCTATCTTGGGGAACACTTTTTTTAACCCTTTGAGGCGCAACCCTTTCCCAATGCTGAAAAAAGGGCAGCCGTTGCCATCGCTCGATTTAACTACCAGCAAGATGGCGGACGATCGAAACGTTCATCGCGTGCCACAGATCTAGAGACCCTTTTTAGATGGCAGCTAGATGTGCGCGGGCACAGCCAGCTGTCGTCATAAAAGGGTCTCTAGATCTGTGGCACGTGATGAACGATTCGATCGTCCGCCATTTTGCTGGTAGTTAAGTCAAGCGATGGCAACGGCTGCCCTTTTTTCAGCATTCTGCAATCTATCCAGCTGTTCTCGCATTCTTCCATTTTTCAGAAGATGTCAGTGCTGTTTAAAAATAATCGTGACAATTTTTTTTACGGGAAATGACGTGCTAAAAAGTAAAGGATTCTCGTGGAGCTATGTCACTCGCAACTATTTTAATAGAAATCAAACCTATTCTTCGTGATTGGCAACAATCAAAACGTCAGAGTTGGGTGTTCCCAGAGCGGGAACACTGCGCGTTAAAGGGTTAACACTTTGAAGCGCACCAATTTCCCAGTGCCAATAAAGCGCGGCCGTTACCATCGCTCGATTTAACTACCAGCAATGTGGAGGTCGATCGAATCGTGCATTGCATTGCGAGCCACAGAGATCATTATCACTTACCATCTGAAATCGTAAAAGAGCATGTTCCACAGCTGACCGCTGTGGGATCGGGGATATGTTAGGAACATGTTGTGAAAAGCTTTTATTATTTAATGAGTTAATATGCTAGAGTGACCCACGGATAAAAAGGTGGCGAAATCTAAATAAACCACCAGTCGTAAGGGTGTAAATCATTAAAAAACGCCTCCTGGTGACGAATATTTGAACAATTTTTCTTTTATTCTCTCAAACAAATTTCTATACTTTCATTATGTCCTAAACAAAATTTTACAATTTTCTGAACAATAGTTTCGTCTGTAGACAACTTTAAATTAGGGTTATTTAATTTCGGACACCTGGAATTTGTGAAGCCAGAACCGTTATTAGAGTTTACAATGAAACCAGATTAGTGGAATATCGGTTAAAGGAATAACCCGCTTACTGTAATAAATTTTCAATGTACAAAACCGCAATAAATAGTTGGTATGATTCCGGATAATGGCATATTCCGAATTACTGGAATAAATTTTCCTGTCAAATTGGCTGTTCCATGAAGCGTATTCGACTGTACAGTAGAACTCCAATTATACGAACTCCTATTATCCGAATCGCTTTCAGAAAAAAGAAAAAATCTGATGTGTCCAACACATGACTTCCTTGCACGTCTATTAAATCAAAAATGTTTTTTACGCACTTCCTCTAAACTTATTTGTTTGAAAGATATAAAATATCAATAATAGTAAGATATAGCGATTTCTAGCCAAACATTTCGATATCGCCAAGCTGAGTTCAGTTTGAAAGATTTCTTTCTGACACTTTATTTGGCGATATTTCACCAAAAGCCGACAAACTTGAGATAGCTTGCGAGATTTTGGGGATGGCCAAAGTTGTCATTGACCACAGACTTTCAATGAATTGAATGCATCCATACACCTTAATGTATTTAAAGTCATTTGGCTCACCCTGTAAATAAATTCCCAGTCGATTGCTGTCAAAAAAGATATTGAAAACCGTTAGATATTATAATATAGTTCTAAATACAAAAGTTCAAAATTCTACGGGTTAAAGTTTTAGAGTTATACAAAATACGAAATAATTTTTGGCACCCAATTTGGCGATATTTCGGCGAAACTCGTCAATGTCGACGACATTTGGCGAGATATTAAGCATGGACCAACAATGACAGATTGTCGCCAAATTTGGCGATATTTCGCCAAAAGTCGCCAAGAACGATGACAAATGGCGATACTTTGGGCATGGACCAAATGACTGACTATCGCCAAATTTGGCGACATTTCGGCAAAACTCGCCAAGGTCGAGGACAGACGGCGAGATTTTGGGCATGTACCAAACAATGACTGTCTACAATTGTATTATATTGAAGATGTCCATAGACATTAAAGTACTGAAATTCTTTTCGGTGGTCCTGTAAATAAACTCTCCAGTAGATTTTAACCAAAAATTGAGATGCACAACTAGATGTTACAACAATCTTATATATGAAATTTCATAATAGTTTTTGAGATTTGAGAGTTAAATATGCACACACGTACACAAAAAAGTCGCCAAGCTTGGCGACTTTTGGCATAGTACCTGAGGGAGGCACGTGACCATGGTCGGACCATTTCCTAACTTATGTGGTAGGACGGTATTGTGCTTGAAATGGATGAATCTCCTAAAATTGCCATTGACCGTAATGTATTGGAAATCTTTTGAGTGTTCCTGTAGCAGAACTGTAAATGATAAAGACACTTTTTTAAATAGAGAAATTCATTTTCTAACTCTTTACAGCATATATCACTTCTGAGTCGTTTGAAATAGCCCAATACCTCTAAAAAACGCTTTGATGAATTTCGGCCCATAGAGCGTAATGTATTTCGAATGTTTTAGGCGGTTCTGTAGATAAACTATCCAGTCGAATGGAACCGAAAGGGGAGGTGCACAACTAGATGTTACAACAATCCTAAATATAAAGTTTCAACATTCTACGCCTAATAGTTTTTGAGATATGCGAGTTTAATGAATTTCGGCCCATTGAGCGTAATGTATTTCGAATGTTTTGGGCGGTCCTGTAGATAAACTATCCAATCGAATGGAACCAAAAGGGGAGGTGCACAACTAGATGTTACAACTATCCAAAATATGAAGTTTCGACATTCTACGCCTAATAGTTTTTGAGATATGCGAGTTTAGTGAATTTCGGCCCATAGAGCGTAATGTATTTCGAATCTTTTGGGCGGTCCTGTACATAAACTATTCATTCGATTGCTACCAAAAGTGGAGGTGCACAACTAGATCATAGAAAAATCCTAAATATCAAATCTCAACATTCTACGACCCATAGTTTTTGAGATATGCGAGTTACATACATACGTACGTACGTACGTACAGACGGCATGGAAAAACTGACCACAATAAACTCGCCCCTGGTCAAAATGAGTTGCAGACGCGTTAATATGATCGTGCATGCTAGCCTACGATGAGATGCATCGAAAAAATTTTTAAAATTCAATTTAGAGGTAGTCAAAATCGGTTTTTTTGTCGAAATTTGGCCCCCAAAATTTTTCGGGATCACATTACTTCCTTATACTACGTACAAGGAAGTAAAAAGAATTAAGACAGATACGGAAAGGGAAGAGACAAGAGAAGTTGGGGATGACGATTCACTTGAGGAATTTAGAAACATTCTTCAGAAAATTACTAGATGTTCAGAAGTTAGTGCTGAAGATATAGAAGAATGAATGGTGTGTGATTCGTCAGATCCTGGGTTTCAAATTCTACACGATGATGAACTTATTGAAAGCGTGAGAGAAGAAATTGTCGAGGAAGAAGATGACCTCAATGTCGAAGTTAAAGCAGACGCGGGACCATCTGCTAATGAAGCATTTGACAGCCTTGAAACTGCATTGAAGTGAATGGAGCTTCAGTCCGAACGTGGCCACGTGCAACTTCTCACTGTCATGTGGATACGCGACTTTGCGGCCCGAAAACGGATGAAGGCAGTCAAATAGCTTACTTTGATGACAGCTTCCTGAGATGTTCAGCAAGCAATGAATTCTATTTACAGTGTGGTAAGTACATACTGTACTAATGTACAGCACTTGCAAATACGTTTAACTTGTAAAAGTGTTGTCTTTTCATTTAATTAATTAAAAGATCTTTTTCTTTAAAAATAGTTTTTTTTACCATTTTCAATATAAGGTACAGTCGCCGAATTCCATACCTGAGCTTAATTTCGTCCCCGTCGGTATATCTTTTTCTAAATAACGCCATCTAGTTTTAATACGTCAAATCTAAAGTTAGTGATGTCAGTCGGCTATTGTAAAAGTTTGACGGTGAAATGTAGCTACTTACGCAAGATATTTAATAAAAGAAAAAATCTGTCCAAGGTGAGTTTTTAATTAAAATACTATGAGTGCTGTTTAAATATGGATGTATTTGAGTTATTGTAATGAAATGTTTGGCAGAATTTGTTGTTATTTCTTAGATTGAAATTGATTGAAATTTTATTTAGGTTATGACATGTGCTTTTAGTTTAATGGATGATATTCACAAACTTGACAAATTCTTAATATCGTCCACTCACATTAGCCTAATATCGCCCCCGGGACGGTATTTAGGTCACTTCATCTGTTGTTAGGTGTACTTTTTTTTGACTGTTTTTTAATTTTATTTTTAGATGCCGAAGAGAAAGCTATGGGATCCTGAAGCAATGAAAATAGCCGTTCAAGCTGCCCGAACTAAAGAAATGCGGTATAAAAAGGCAGTTAAGGTATTTAATGTGCCAAGATCTACTTTAAAAGATTAAAAAGTCTGATAAATCTATAGAAGATATAGTTTCTGGTAGTTACGGCTTCACCGCATAAACAAGAAATAATAGACGCGGAAAAGAAAAGAAAAAGATGAAAGAAAAAAAAGGGCTAGAAATTTAAAGAAAAATACGAAAGGAAGCAACAAAAAGAAAACCAAAAAGCGACTTAAGAATCAATCTTCTGGCGAGGACACGTCTGATGAAGACCCAATTTTAGTTCCTACTGACAAAGAATATAGTGACAACGATGACTCTGAATGCCCAGTATGTCAGAAAAGGTTTTCTCAAGTTACAAAGGGAGAAAAATGGATAAGATGCACATGCACAAAATGTTTCCAATGGATGCATGAGGATTGTGTTGAAAATCCAGGAGTAAATTTTATTTGTGCAGTCTGTTTTGAGAATTAAGATTACTTAAACTATGCCAATGATTAATGAAAGTCTGATTAGATATAATAATTATGATTATTAATAATTACTTCTAAAGATACAATTTAAGTTTACGTACTGATTATTGTGATCTCAATATCGTCCCCGGGACGTAATTAGGTGTCTAAAAAAATATTATCAGAATTTCTAGTTCTTTGTTAAAGCTATTTTTGTAGAAAAAGTAACAGTGTAAAGAAGTTTTTGACTCTTCAAAATAATAAAGAAATGTTTTAACTTAACTCTGATGTTTTATTTATTACTTCACTTGGTATATTATTTTAAAAATTTGCTTTTTACAAAAAGAGGACGTTATTTGGCGATTGTACCTTAAATACTCCAATAATTATCCATCATCATGATGCAAGTTCTGAGTAAAATTGGCTATTCTATTTCGAAAAATACTAACTTCAATATTGCATTTCGAGTGAAAATAAGAAATCTTGTTTGATAGGATAAAACATGCTACTCTTATAGATGCTTCATTCACTTTTGTTACACGTCACTTATTGATCAATCGCAAAAATAAGCTTTTGTTACGAGACTTTCCCTTAAAGCCTTTGAAAAATTTAATAGTTCAGAAAGAGAATTTTCTGTATCGAGATTAACCTTTTCAAAAGGATAAAAAAACACGAGAATTTTTATTCCTTGTGTGGGAATGTTGAACTATTTCTCCCTTATCCAGATGTCTCTCTTGTCTGGTGAAAAATCGTTTGCAGAGCTGCCAAGTTCACTACAGTTTTGAGATCTTTTTTTTTTTTTTATTCACGCATCAAATTTTTTGACGTAATGGCAAAATGGCAGTATTATTTCCACGTTCTGACAGGTCTATGGAAAATATTTTACAGTTCAGTCTACACGTTTGAATAATTAATGTTTTGTGCAGCTACTTGACAAGCAGATATCTTTTATCAATATTTTTTCTCTTCAGTGTTAGTCTTCAATATAAATCTTATTTTAGGAAGGTAAGAACTGTAGGTATGAAAAGTTCTTTTTATACAATACAAATTCTCTTCCGGATTATACAAATACTTTAATTTGAGTTATAAAGAATCTTAACCCTTTAAGGCGCAGTGTTCCCGCTCTGGGAACACCAAACTCTGACGTTTTGACTGTTGGTAGTCACGAAGAATAGATTTGATTTCTATAAAAATAGTTGCGGGTGACATAGCTCCACGAGGATCCTTTACTTTTTAGCACGTCATTTCCCGTAAAAAATTGTCACGATTCTTTTTAACAGCACTGACATCTGCTGAAAAATGGAAGAATGCGAGAACAGCGGGATAGATTGCCCAATGCTGAAAAAAAGGGCAGCCGTTGCCATCGCTCAACTTAACTACCAGCAAGATGGCGGACGATCGAAACGTTCATCGCGTGCCACAGATCTAGAGACCCTTTTTTGACGCAGCCGGCTGTGTCAAAAAAGGGTCTCTAGATTGAATATTTTCTATAAATAGGTTACAATCATAAAAATTTCAAAAGCTTAAGAAAATTGTTGAGTATTGAATTGTTTATTTTTTTATTGTGCAATTGTCTTATCCTCCTGAATTATGTATCTCTCAATAAACATTTATCTACTTAACTGTAAATGCGCTCGCGCACGCATTCTTTTTACTTCTTCTATAATTTTTTCTTTCTGGATTTTACCTTGTTATGTGATGTGCCGATTTCTTCCGTTCTAATTTAATAAAGTAAATGCTATGTTAAAATCCCAGGCTTACTATGTTTGTGCCATAACTCTGCTAACATTTCTAAAAGGTTTTGGACACCAGATGGATTAATTTATTGATTTGCTGATTTTTAACGTTCGTTTCAAGGCTGCATCATTCATCCTCAAAATGGCGACTGGAACTTGGAGAATTGAAACGCTGAATAATTACGAAACATGGAAACATAAAACATGGACTCATAAAATTAAGGATGCAACAAGAATAACTTGTAAAAGGTGGAAACGCATCGAGCACTGGGCTAGCAAATGTGAAAGTGGAGAAAGAATTAGCCTAACAGCCTGGGATTCTTATCCACTCTGGATGACTCGCCAATAGGGTTACCAGGCAAAATACAGCAACGCTACTCGCCTAAAGCTCTCTCAACAATATCAAATAACGAAAAAGCAAAATTTTTGGTGTGTTAAGATAGATACTAAAAATTATATAAGTTACTTCAGTTATTATCGACCCACGTTTGCAATTGCAAGGAAAGATGAGGAAACCCTCCTACTTCCAGTCGATGAAATAAATGTAAAGGAAGAATAAAATAAAAAGGGGTGAGAGATAAACTGACATAGTCAATTAATATCGTTTTAATATGGAAATAATGAAACTAAAAAATTAGAGGGGTTCAAAGGGGGTCTCCCCCTGACGAGTCTCGAAGACCAGAGGATATATATGTATATATAGTATAATATATAATAACCTAGATCTAGTCTTATATTATATAATTTAAATATTAAAATTTAACTATTTATTCTAGATACTAGATTTTCAAAGTTCATTTTATTCGTAATTGTTGCGTAATTATAATAGAGTTAATAATAAGTTGATTTCCTAAGAAATAAACGGTCTTTTTTATAAATTTTGTGATACACTCACTTTACATCTTTTATACTATTAATTTTGGAACGAAAGATAAGCCGACCGGATTAGAATTGGTTAATCCGACCGGATTGGAATTGGTGCCGGATTGCATCCTCTATCTCCGAGACTTTCATCAATGAAACGAAATAGCATCTATAAATTATCAGTTTTAGTTAAGTGCTTTCTGTAAAAAATGCGTTTGTTTTTGTCAAACGATGGTCGTGAAGTTTACTGTCACTTCAACATTTCTTCCAAAGTGATTATTAGCATCTATATGAAGACATTTCCGAGCACACATTGCTATGTAATTCTGAACCGTCTTGGTCCCCTCTACCACCCTTTACACTTATTTTTTTACGTATAGTTTAGGACCACCCTGGATTCACATGACTATTTCATTCTTATATAATAGACACCTCTATAACACGGGTTCATATAAGACAGATTCGTATAACACAGATTCATATAGCACTAAGGAAAGTTTGGGATTATTTTCTTATAACACACTAAAGAAAGACTCATACAACATAGTAGATGAATGAGACGAATGTTTCTGTTTTGAATGTTAATACGTTTGTATAATCTAAGTGACTTAATTTTACCTAAAAACTTTCAGGCAGTTTATTTGTGTTGAAGCACCCGCGGTATATATTAACGTAAGATTACTTATCATTTAGTTACTTGCAAAATGCCCATTGAAAAGTGATAAATATGACAAAAAATTTCAATTCCACAAAATACTTATTAACACGGTGTATTCTGCTTTAATCCATTATCGAAATAAGTATTTTATTTTAAAAATTAATGTCTAATGCGGCCATTACATAACTGAAACAGAAAGTTCGTGCTCATGTCTAAAAAAAAAGTAATTCATACAGAATCTAAAGTGCTCGATTTAAATAGTTAAATATCGCAAGGTTCAGAAAAGAAAGTAATTTATCTATTTTAATCGGGTAAAAAAGGTCCAACTGTGTAATCTCAAGGATCTATTTCAAATTACAAGTATTTCGCATTTATTTTGATATATGACTTAAAATTTCTTAACAGACTTTTATAAATATCATGTAATTTTTAATTTATGACATCGCATCTTTGGCTGCCATAAAAGAAGTTCCAGTTATTTCACTCAATTTATAACGGCGTAATATTATAGCTTACGACATGCGTTAAAAAAATCCTTATATATGACCATTATGGAGAAAGGTAGTCCTACTTAAAGAAAGAAAGAAAAGGCGTTACATTTAAATGCTTCATATCCTCCTACGGTACTTTCGGCTTATTATCCTAATTACAAATAAATAAATAAATAAAATAAAATAAAAATAAAATGAAATAAATAAATAAAAACAGTATATTGTATTGGGAGCTTTAAGAAAAAACATTTGTAAAGGCACAGTAGCTTTGAAGGAATATTTCCAGTACGGAGTTCTTTGTAAACTTTTCAACTGAGGAACACGAAATAAAATTTTCCTCAGTTTTTGGGAATTTGGAAATATTTCTGCATCATCCTGATGTCTCCTGTCACGTGAAAATCATTTCTAAATCTGCCAAGTACACTCTAGTTAGGACATTTTAATCTACATCTTGTCAGTATTTTTTAGTCGATGTAAATCGAAGTAGATTATTTCAGAATTCTCGTAAAGATATCGGAACATTGCCAGCTAATTTAAGAAATTTCTTAGATTATTTGACATTTCAAGTGGCTGTGACGTAAAATCCTGTTCACTTCATTTCAATTTAACTAGAGTGCATTTATAATTTAAATTATGTATAACACCCAGGAACCATAAAACATGTTTTGATGTTAAAGCTTATAGAAGCATATATTTTTTTTTTTTTAGTAATTCCGAATCTTATCAAAATTTTATTTTATTATGTTTATAATTTTAAAGGTGCATGAAAATTTCACTGTGAAAACAACTTACACTATTTGTTTTTTCCCAAGATGCTTAGAGAGTTTAAATATAGAAATTGATTAAATATATTACCCTTTTTCAAAATCTAAATTTGAAGATGTATGAGCAGATTTGGAAATTTGGAGTTCAGTGAGGCCGAAGTAAAGTCGCGAAAATTGACGAAGTTTGGGACATAATGACCTCACCCTCTTCACCTTAAAAAAAAGAAAAAAAAAAACGTATCACTACTAATGTAATTTTGCATGACAATTCTAAAAAGCTTTAAATGTTATTTTTATCTTTTAAATCACTGTTTCTCAACCTTTTTTGGTTAACGGTGCACTAAAAATATAATATTAGTTAATGCAGCCTTGAAACGAACGTTGAAAATCAGCAAATCAATAAATTAATCCATCTGATGTCCATAACCCATTAGAAATGTTAGCAGAGTTATGGCACAAACATAGTAAGCGTTGGATTTGAACATAACATTTACTTTATTAAATTAGAACGGAAGAAACAGGCACATCACATAACAAGGTAACATCAAGAAGGAAAAAAGTATAGAAGAAGTAAAAAGAATGCATGCGCGAGAACACTTACAGTTAAGTAGATAAATGTTTATTGAGGGATACAGAATTCAGGAGGATAAGACACTGCACAATAAAAAAATAAAAAATTCAATGCTCAACAATTTATTCTTACTTTATGTCGCATTTTTAAGAACTTTATGTCGCATTTTATAGAAAATGAAATGTGTGCTGTATACTTTATAAATTTTTATAGAAATTATGCCGCGTAAGTTATGAATACATTTACCGAAGCAAAACTGGAATATATCAAAAAGTATGTTACAATTCAGGAGGATAAGACACTGCACAATAAAAAAATAAAAAATTCAATGCTCAACAATTTATTCTTACTTTATGTCGCATTTTTAAGAACTTTATGTCGCATTTTATAGAAAATGAAATGTGTGCTGTATACTTTATAAATTTTTATAGAAATTATGCCGCGTAAGTTATGAATACATTTACCGAAGCAAAACTGGAATATATCAAAAAGTATGTTACATGCAATATTTTGGAAATTTTTACAAATGTTTATGATGACTGCATTTATAAAGGAATAAATTGATAAATAATAAAAAAAAATACTGCTTACTATGTTACTTAAATGTTATGCTACTTTAAAACTAGCATAACATTTTCCTTCTAATACGCGTTCCATTTTCTCATATAGAAGTTATGTACACCTTCAAAAAAAGTATTCGTGCAAGAGATAAATTTCCTACGTTGGTTTCGTATATTAAAAGTTATTTATCATAGAATATGAATTAGGCTATGTATAAATATGACTCTCCATATTTCTGACAGGTTGTGCGTTTTTCAAAAACTTAATTATTATTCGCAAATCTAAAATAGGAAATTTATCTCTTGCTCGAATACTTTTTTTTTTGGAAGGTATATATTATATGTTTCGTAAAAGTTTGCAGTTATTGAAATGACCACGTTTACAAATGCAAAAAATTGTTAAAAAATAAATATTAAGTTAAAATTGACAGAACATGGTAAAATTAAGACGTTTTGTTCTTTGCATCAAATATGAAGTTTACATGACACAGATAGAAACTAGAAGGTATTATCAGAACTTGTTGTTGTTGCCGTGCCCACGATTAGAGCTAAATTGGACCTAAGGTTGAGCCACACAGCCTTTGCGATGTCAAGGCAGTTATCTCCGTAAGGGTCAGCATGGGGATTGCTGGTTATTAGTTATTCGCCAGAATTTCAGGACAAGCAAAAATATGATCTGGGTTTAGATGAAGGACAGTGTCAGGACAGCTCCTGCAGCTCAGTTAAGTTCAGGTGCCATCTGTCTGGATTTTCATACTTCTATGGTGTTTCGTTTTGAGTCGGGTCTTGAAATAGTTCTATTTGTGTTTAATTCACAGATTTGATATTTCATCTTTATGGTTCCTTCAGTGAATTTCTGTCTTACGACTGGGTTTTTAACACGGACTGTGACTTGAGGGAGTAATTGTTTTTTGAGATTCCTCGACTCGTACAAGCGAAGAGAAACACTTTTTTACTTAAGATAGACTTAAAGATGCAGTATATAAATACGCTTGAGAGATTTATTATTTTTTAAACATTGATTATGCTTTCAGAATGTTCAAAACAGATTGCTTTGAAAGAAATAATTCCCTTCAAACTGATTCTGCAAAGATTGCCTTTCTGACTTTCTTATATGTGTTCCTACTATTTAACTTTAACAATCTTTATTCAAAAATATTTCAGGGTTAAAAATATTGAAAATTCTAATAATAGCAGAGAATCAGCAGCAAGACATAAAATAAAGCATTCTGTTTCGAGTTTAAGCCTCAAGATTGTATGCTCGTTTGAAAATAGGAAAATGTTACTTAAAATCGATGAAAATTCGTTACATTTAGTTCCTTTATTCATTTTCAGTGCATGCTGTTTATTGATCAAACTACAAAATATAAGCTTCTTTTTTATTATGAGTTTCCTTAAAGATCGCAAAAATATAATAACTTTAGTAAAAATATTCCAGCACAGAGGTATTTTTTTCTTTCTTCCTTGGAAAAAGAAAAAGATAAGAAACACGGTATGCAATTTTTACACAGTGTGAAATTTTATTCCTTTTGTGGGAATGTTGAAATGTTGAATTATCTCTCTCTTATTCAGGTGTCCCCTGTCAGGCGTACATCATTCCTAGAACTGCCAAGTTCACTCTGGTACTGGCACTTTTCTTCTCTCCTTCTTTCGCTGAAACCAGTTATTTGATGGCACAATGCGTGAATTTTATTCAAACTGCACTTCTGAAACTATATTAATATTGTAACAAAATTGTAATGTTGTTTTCCCAGCATTAATGTGTATTGCTGGAGAAAGTGTTGTACAGACATTATTCCAAGTGAAATGACTGTGTGAACCCTTGACGTTGGCGACAAACTTGGTGACCGATTTGGCGATTTGGCAACAAAAAGAAAGTTCTCGTACTAATGAAATTATGGCTGTATCTGCATACTATACAGGGTGTATCTAAATTGTTTCAACAAAATATTATGGTAAATAGAGCATATAATAAGGAATCAGAATCACATAGCAATGTGGTGTCAAAAACATTGTCTTCATGTAGCTGTTAATAATTGCTTTGAAACGGTGCTGAAATAGCAGTGAACTTTCCGATCATTTTGTAAAAACTAACGTATTTTTCTCAGAAAACATGTGAGCAAAATTCTTAGTTTAAAAATTCCACTTTATTTCTTGGATGAGAATTTTGAAGACAAGCCCATTGTATATGAAACTTGCTTAAGACATTTGACAAACACTTCAACACTTTTCCTAACGTGATTATTAACAGCTACATGAAGACAGTGTTTGACCCCATTGCTATGTGATTCTGATTTCTTATTATATCCCTATCTCCCATAATATTTTGCTGAAAATTTCAGATACACCCTGTAGAGGAAAAACGTTACGAGCAAAATCTAGAAACATGATGTCACTTCCTGTATGACGTCGTGTCTGGCTTGGAAGTCTATAAATAAGAAGTCACTTTCACTGCCGAGTTAATGTGATAGAATGCGGATACAGATAGCAGAGCAATGCGATTGCCATTGCGATTTGAAAAGTGTTATTTTTGTGATACTTAATGATTTGCCGTTGGATGTATATCTTTGTGAGATATTAGTTCTTCGACTTGTCGAATTCTTACATTCGCTTGTAGAGTTTATTGGAGAATTTTAACCTACATCTACTACCAGATTTCGTTACAGTATCAACGTATTTGAATGGAAATGCCGTAAAACAAGTAGAAATAATTTTTATTTAATATTCAGAGGGTGTTTTATGAATTTATGAATTAGTATAAGGTATGGTGGGGCCAATGCGTTGAAAACACCATTTTTAAAAAATTCATTGTCTGTTTTCTGTTGCTGAAAATAATTTTAAAAACGCAACTGTTTAATGTTATTTTATGCAACGCATTCGTCCCCTCAACACATGAAAATACTTTATTCATCTATTATGTGGTTTTAAATTCGAGAATATTAAACTTGATTAGATTAAGAGCCGTTGTTTTCTATAAAGGCGAAAATAAAGGGTAGCAGGTACGGTAAAATGGGTAATAGATTTTTAAAAAATATAGAAATAAACTAGCTGACCCGGCAAACGTTGTTTTGCCATATAAATTATTCCTAGGATTATTTTAGTAGAAAGAAATGACTAACTTATTGTAAGTTTGTGAGGACGTGGTATATGAGTGGAAGAGGCATGAAACGCTGTGAACGATGCTGGAATATAAAAATAACACAATACCAAACATTTATATTTTTAATTCATTGTAATTTATTCTTTAAATTTATATATATCGCTAATTACAATAATTTTACAAAAAAATAATATCAATCCCTTAACGCAATAGAATATACAATATTTTTTGTTATCCCATCTTAGATAACACAAACAAACTGGATACCCACTGTATGGTTTGCCCACTCGAGAGCATGCCACGTATAACTGTTCGTGTGAAAAACATGGTGTGCTCAAATCTAATCCACAAACAGACATAATTTGGCCTTGAGACTTATTGATAGTCATTCCACAAAAAATTTTGCCTCCCCCCCCCCCCAAAAAAAAGAATGAAAATCTGAAACACTTTCAGATTTTAAATACGCACTATAGTGCTATATATTAAAATCGTATCATAATTTATGCGTCGTCCCTATTTTTCGTCCTTATTCCATTAAGTTGGAAAGTGTTATCATTATTCATGACTGTGCTGTATTTTTCTTTCTTATTTCATAAAACCCATCTTTGGAATCGAAATCTATCTTAAAATCGCCTACTAAAACTATTTTACAATCTTCGCCAAGTATATCACAACTATACTTCACCGTTTTATATATTGTTTCCTACTTTAACGCCTCGACTCTCGCCAAGGAGGCGATGATTAAACATATGCAGTTACCATGACGATTTTTTGCATTTATGTAGAAATCGTTATTTAGAATTTTAATGGCGATTTGGAACAACATGTAAGTACAGCATGCCGTTACATTTTTATTTATTTTGGATTACCAATTAATGTAGTTTTAATAATTAAATGTGTTCAAATTCCTTAACTGGCGCGTTTATCGCTAGTTTGTTTACTTTAGTTATCACCTAGTTCTTTTGGGTGCTTTGAAACGGTACTTACGTATTATCCCGACGGTCACTTCCGCCAAACTACTTTTTCGTAGATTTTAAATACGTTGCCAATCGTATTCCAAACCATCAACAATTTCATGTGCCCGGCATTTATCTTGGTGAAAAATTGCTTGTCTTGACGGACCGCCGAGATAATACGTAAGTACTGTTGAAACTTGTGCATAACTCCCAGAGACTCATGTCTGCAAAGCTCGCCAAAGTACGGGGATTTTTTAGGTTGGCGAGAGTGGGGGCGTTAAAATAGGAATCAACTCTTTCTTGTACCATAAAACACATCTTTGGAATCGAAATCTATCTTAAAATCGCCTACTGAAACTGTTTTACAATCTTCGCCAGGCAAATTCTTCCTGTAGGCATATTCCAACTATACCGCAAAGACATTTTAAATGCTGTTTGGAATGGCCATCATAATCCACGAGTGTACCGTGTTTTCCTTTCTTGTTCCACAGAGCACTTCTTCGGAATAGAAATCTATATTAAAATCGCCTAATAAAACTCTTTTACAATATACACCACTCGTTTTCTAACTATACGCGAAATATATTTATAATAAATTGTCACGTTTTGGCACCACATTTAGCGATCAATTATCAAAAATTGCAAACCTTGTGCGACTTTCAATATTTTATTAACGCCCCCCCCCCCCTCTCCACATTATCTGGCAAACACATTTGAAAAGTGACTCGACACACTAATGTCTACACAGAAATCCCGATTGAAATGAATAGCACTCTGGGGCTAAACATTTTGGGGTGGACCGCCCTTATGACTTAGGGGTATGAGACATAGTTAAAAACCTATTCTATGACCTAACGAATATACATAGAAAATTTCATTAAAATGGGTCGAGTGGTTTCGGAGGGGTTAGGTGACTAACACTGTGACAGGAGAATTTTATATATTAGATATAGTACATAAATAAATAATAAACTTTTTTATCCAATCGTAAAGTATTTATTTCCTATCATGTATTACAATTTATTCAAATTAAAAAATAATATGACCAGGCTTGTTAGAATCAGGTGCTTGATAAACAATATATTTCTACAGCACATTGTTGTAGGGTAAGGTGGGGGTAAGATGAGTAAGTTTTTCGTTTAGATAAGAAACATAAATAGTTTATTTTTTACTGATTTTTTCAGCCTATATTTTAAGGCATAATTAGGCAACATTTCTACTCATTAAAAAGTTCATTAGAAGCAGTTAGAGATGTGTTGAACATGTGAGAAATTCTGTTATTACTTTCAGTTTAGAAAATATCTGAACAACTTAACCAGAAAAAAGATAGAAATAAATATAGTACATAAATAAATAATAAACTTTTTTATACAATCGTAAAGTATTTTTTTCCTATCGTGTATTACAATTTATTCAAATTAAAAAATAATATGACCAGGCTTGTTAGAATCAGGTGCTTGTTAAACAATGCATTTCTACAGCAATTGTTGTAGGCTAAGGTGGGGGTAAAATGAGTAAGTTTTTCGTTTAGATAAGAAACATAAATTGTTTATTTTTATTGATTTTTTCAGTCTATATTTTTTGGCATAATTAGGCAACATTTCTACTCATTAAAAAGTTCATTAGAAGTAGTTAGAGATGTGTTGAACATGTGAGAAATTCTGTTATTACTTTCAGTTTAGAAAATATCTGAACAACTTAACCAGAAAAAAGTAAGAACTTTTTATAATTATTTTTCTTTCTATTTACGTTTTAGTGTGGTGTGGTAAAATGGGAATACAGTTATGATTAATTTATATTATGTTAGCTCCTAATAAAAATTTTAATGAGGCTCCTATCATAAAATAGTGTCAGTGTCACCAAGCTACATAACTTTTTGGCGAAAAAAAGCCAACTTTGGCACTACAAGTAAGTTTTCAGAAATAAAATCAGCTAAGCGAGATTGACAATATTTCACGAAAATTCGAAAGAAAACACTATATTAAACAATTGAGGACACCCAAAACTCGAGATTTTGCATTCTACTTAACCGATTTTTATGCAACAACACCCTGAAAATTCGTAACAATTTCGAGACTACAAAGTCAGAAGAGCTATTAGTTTAGAATACACCGTCATTCTGCAAATCGCAGTTATACCGCAGTAAAAAAAAAAAAAAAGTTTCACGTCAAAAGACGTAAAATCTGAAGCACTTCGAAAGATGGCGATTAAAAGGCAATTGATAGTGTCAACGACAAGCAGATTTTATAAAGCAAGATAAAATGAACTCTTAATATGTACTGCTCTGATAACTAATTACTCGCATGTGTAGAATAATTTTAAGGATAATTTTTCTAGAGGCATCGAAATGCAAATAGTTATTAAAAACGGTTAAAGGATTAAACAATACGGAGAGGCTCCTTTCGAAAAATCTATTGTTCAGTCAATCTGACAACTTGCATTGGTTATTCCTGCGCTTAATTTCGAATTCTTAGAATGCGCAAAACGCCTGGAGCGAGTCTGGCATAATGTTTCCCTCCGCTCTTTTTTAAATTAAGATATCGTTTATAAAACTTATTCTTAACCACGTTCCTATTAAATAAGAGAGGAAAATAATGTTTACACAAAATACAAGGGGGAGGCGAACATTTCCAAAACTTAAAAATTTTTTAATGAACTCAAAAGATTTTGAATGTTTCGTTTTGTTTGTTCAAGTGAAAAAAGAAAGAAGGAAAGAAATTAGATTTTTCTAGACTCAAAATATTTCCTTGGGTTTTCTTTTCTAGATTCCCTTCTTTAATCCTTTGAGGCGCAACCCTTTCCCAATACTGAAAAAAGAGCAGCCGTTGCCATCGCTCAACTTAACTACCAGCAAGATGGCGGACAATAGAAACGTTCATCGCGTGCCACAGATCTAGAGACCCCTTTTTGACGACAACTGGCAGCCAGCTGTCGTCAAAAAAGGGTCTCTAGATCTGTGGCGGGCGATGATCGTTTCTTTCGTCCGCCATCTTGCTGGTAGTTAAATCGAGCCCTTTTTTCAGCATTGGGCAGTCTATCCAGCTGTTCTCGCATTCTTCCATTTTTCAGCAGATGTCAGTGCTGTTAAAAATAATCGTGACAATTTTTTTACGGGAAATGATGTGCTAAAAAATAAAGGATTCTCGTGGAGCTATGTCATCCGCAACTATTTTTATAGAAACGAAATCTATTCTTCGTGACTGGCAACAATCAAAACATCAGAGTTTGGTGTTCCCAGAGCAGGAACACTGCGCGTTAAAGGGTTAAATAAAAAAATAGTTCTGCAAAATAATAAAAGTATTTTTGTTTCTTAATCATATTTTATTAATTTATTAATGCATTTGTGGGTTATAGCGGCTACTAATATTCATTCGCCAAGCAACCGAAATATATATCGGAAATATAATGGTGGTAAAATCTCATGAAAACGTTTGCATTCCTATTAACTAGGATTTCTCAAACTATGCTCCATACCAAGTGCTACGCAAAAAAGTGACTCATTGACTTAACCTCGAATTCAATAAACTCAGATTTACAAATGTGCTCCGTCATAATTCAAAGAAACTCAAAATGGTCCATCGGAGGAAAAGTTTGGAAAATCCTATTATAGGCACTTGCAGCCTTAAAGCATTGCTGCGATTTCAGAATCATTTTTATGTAGTCAACAAAGATCAATGCCCGCTGCGATCAAAGTAGCATTATCAATTTACACAATCGAACCTGGACCAAAAATGCGCTGGAATGGTTGCCACTACACCATCTAGGCGGAAAAGGTGGTAAATTGTGATAAATTTGTGAAAGAAAGCGATTGATTAGTTGTAAAAAAAGCCCATTTTTAACACTTTCAAACAAGGTTGAAGAGTGTTTATGATTTCTGTTTGCCTGTCTCTCCGCCCGTCTGTCCGTGTTCTAACTCCCGTAAATATGTACCGATTTCAACGAAATTTATCTATGTTATTCTTATCTACTGTACCATGTACCCTTTTGGAAATGGTCTATGCAGCATTTTTAGTTTTTCTTTTGCTTCAAAATGTGTAACACACGAAATACAAAACCTTGATCAAAATGACTTGCCGAGTTTTCAATTCAACAAAATCTTCATACAATACAATCTTTCAACAAAAAGATTAGGTTTACTGCGTACGAGTATAAAGGAACAGAAGATTTCACAAAAATATTGTATTCGGTAAATTTGCCTAATTTCAATTTTAAATACTAAAATGTTTCTGGAAACTTATCTCCACATCCAACAGTATCAGTTTCAATGATGCAGGGAAACAAATTATTCCTTATAACAGCGGCGAAAGTAAATTTTCAGTGAGAGAGAGAATAATAATAACAATAATAATGAACTAGCTTTTATTAGCACCTTTTCACCTTTTGCATGAAAGTAAGTGGGGACTATTTCGTTCTTTCTCTGGAACGCCATTTAATCAGAGGAAAGCGTTTCATCGAGTTTTGAGGCAAATGCAGCGGCTGCATTATGCATGCATGCAGCAAACTCGGAATCTAGGAAATTGAACACAACCACCAAACACCTCGATTTTGTTGTTTATTCTTTTCTCGTGATACTGTTTTTCCTCTTCCGTAATTTCTTTAACCCTTTGAGGCGCAACCCTTTCGCAATGCTGAAAAAAGGGCAGCTGTTGCCATCGGTCGACTTAACTACCAGCAAGATGGCGGACGATCGAAACCTTCATCGCGTGCCACAGATCTAGAGACCCTTTTTTGACGCCGCTGGCTGTGCCCGCGCACAGCCAGCCGCCTCAAAAAAGGGTCTCTAGATCTGTGGCACGCGATGAACGTTTCGATCGTCCGCCATCTTGCTGGTAGTTAAGTCGACCGATGGCAACGGCTGCCCTTTTTTCAGTATTGGGCAATCTATCCAGCAGTTCTCGCATTCTTCCATTTTTCAGCAGATGTCAGTGCTGTTAAAATAACCGTCAGTGCTGTTAAAATAACCGTCAGTGCTGTTAAAATAACTTGTCAAAATAACCGTGACAACTTTTTTACGGGAAATGACGTGCTAAAAAGTAAAGGATTCTCGTGGAGCTATGTCACTCGCAACTATTTTTATAGAAATCAAATCTGTTCTTCGTGACTGGCAACAGTCAAAACGTCAGAGTTTGGTGTTCCCAGAGTGGGAACACTGCGCGTTAAAGGGTTAACCTTTTCAAGCACGATGGTTTATTTGTTTGCCAGGAAAGGACGGCTCATGACACTGAAGGTGTCGTTTAGAGCTACGTACGTCCTTCCCGGAATTTCCCGCCACAATTTTGATCCTCATCAGTAGGTGGGGAACTTCTGAATATTGGCACCCCTCGGAAACTGCTAGCGACCGCCGAGAAGACTTTCGGAGCCACGGATTTAAAGTACACCATGTACACGGTGGTCTTTAGTGGTACGCCAGTATCGAACCCGCAACCTTCCGGGTCGTATATAGTTCTTCTATAGAAACAATTATAACACAAAGGAATTCTGTAACGTCATAAGGCCTATGGAGGTGTAGAAACATCAATCCATTTCAAGCTCAGTACTGTTAGTAATTAGACGTTTTTAACAACCTATATAAGGACACTTAAAGCTCGTTTATAGAGCTTCGCAATGTCACATTAATAACGATTCAGGTTTTTTGAGATAATCCTCAAAGTTTAACAAAGACACTTCGCAAAATTTGGTACAAAAAGTGTTTCCTTGGAAAGTGTTTTATAATTGATGCGTTTGGAATGATTTATTTTTAGTGATACTCAGGTTAGCTCACGTTCAATTCCTTACTAAAAGAATATTATTTTGACGCATCAACGAACTAGCTTGAAAAAGTAACAAGACAGCTGATTCATACCTACTGAATGAGATAGAAAACACTTTTTAATGAGATATAATTTGCGATTTCAGTAGGTTTTAATGAATGATTAACGCATTTACTCCCATGTTTGCAAAAATGTGACAGAAACGAATTGCTTTCAATGCCCATTGCTGCTCCTCAACATAGATTTTTGAATGTTTCCTCTTTGAACCAACGAAAGTTATGGTGCTCTAAAACCTGGGTAACAGCGGGTAGTTTGAATGTATATTCGTCAGGGGCGTAACCAGGAGGTATAGCTAGATATCACCTACACCTGGGACTTACTCACGATTTATTTCATACCCCATCCCAGAAATATTTTCTTTGTTACTCCCCTGAAATACATTATGAATAAACAATAAAATAAAATTGAATAAAAATAACACGAGTAAAATGCATCAGAATTTTATTTTAATACATTCTTTATAATTTGAAAATTTTGAATAAATTTATATTATGCAGAATATTTTAATAGAAAGAATGTTTTCTTAGTGAAAACTATTCAATTTATTATATAATAGAATTTATTGATCGACCTCGGCGCTATTATTCATCATAGTTTTCGGTGAAACATCTTTAAAAAATTTTGATTTGTAAATTTCAATAAGAAAAATTAGAAAGTTGATATTCAGAAAGCTTATCTTTTGAAATATGTCAGTTTATAATTTGCAGAAAACAGCTGAACATTGTATTTTAGCATTTACTTTTATTTATTGAACTAGCTTAAATTTCGGGCTCGCACTTTAAAATATCGTACTAGCTCGGAAATAACGCGCCCCGAATATAACGTGACACCGAAATTTTTCATCAAGATAATCAGAAAATTCCTATATTTAGGTATCGAATTTAGCGCGAGTCAGGTTTTTTTTACGAGAAATGATGACAAAAACATCGAATTATATTCGGGCTAATACGATATGTATTCATCTTCAATACACTCACATAATAATAATAATAATAATAATAGTAATAATAACAAGTACTTTTTTAAGTCCTCGGAAACTTATTTTTACACCGCTGAGGAAAGTGTTCGTTTAAATAATGATAAAAGCAAAACACAACATAGAAGTGAAGAGTATAAATAGAAATAAAATTAGTGCTAAGACATATTTTTACCTTTTTGGTGAAAAGGAGGTGGCAACTATTCGTTCTTTTCCTAAAATGCCATTTAATCAGTGAAAAGCATTTCAGAGAGTTGTGAGGCAAAGGTGGCAGCTCAGCATTATGCATTCAACAAACTAAAAGTCCAGGAAATTGAACACACGTGTGCTTCCCCCTCGTCCCCTTTCCTTTCCAGGTTTTGCTTTTTCTTTCTTTCTTTCTTTCTTTTGGGGTTTTTATTGGTAGGTCACATTACTTTATAAGGCTTTTCAAGAAATGAAAAAATGTTTTGGTACAAGACAAAAACTGATCAGAAATTTAAAGGAGTCAAGTGCATCATTTTGTATTTCTTAGTGATATCTGGGCATACGATTAGTGGCATAATTGATGCTAATGAAATTTAACACTTAAATGACTCAATATAGTGTTTCCGCAATGCAAGATACCATTTTTTCATTAAAACAATAATAGTGTAACGAAATTGCAAATGTTACTTTCCCGCATTAACGTGGGTTGCGGGAAAGAGAGTTGTACAGGCGCAAGTGAAATGAGTATGCGATCCCTTGACCTTGGTGACAAACTTGACGATCGTTTTCGCGACTTTGGCGACAAAAAGAAAATTCTCCAAAGTAATGGAATTTCGGCTGCATCTCAATTAGGAAAGAAGTTACTGGAAAAATCTAGAAATATGATATCAAGACCCATATGACGTCACGTCCGTTTGGAAATCTATAAATAAGGAGTCATTCTTACTGTCGAATTAATGTGTGATAGACTGCGGATGAAGGGAACAGAGCTATAGGATTGACATCTCGATTTGAATAGAGCTATTACTGTCACAGTTAATAGTTCGCCGTTGCATGTGTTACTAAGTTCTGTATCTTTGTGAGATATTAGGGCTTCGATTCGTCAAATGAAGTGTTTTATTCGCTTTTCGATTTCGTAGGACTATTTTAACCTACACCCATTACTAGATTTAGCATCGATAGTAATTTCTAAGCGTTGCTAGAAATTTCTAAGTGGTGCAACAGCAGTAATTTTTTAAGCTTTCTGCAGCGTTCCTATAATGTACATGATGGATTCTTTTCCAAACATTTTCCTTTAATCCATTTTTTAATATATTCTTTAATAACTAAACAATAAATATTGCAATAAAAGGATATTTAAGAAGGAACCTTCCGGATGCGATGGTTTGCTCAACTGTCGCTGCCACCCACCTGAGAAAGGTGAGGTCTTGAGCTCGAATCCCGTTAGCCTATGATTGTCACTTTCCTTTTCTCCTGTGTACGTACTTCTGTTGGGTTATTCTGGATTGTTAATAATTGCCTTCGGAATAATGTTTTGAGTTACGGCAAGCCTACATGATTCACTCTACCATGTGGCGAATAACGCTGGCTTCAGCAGCCGCGGAAATAGATGATGGAACACATTTTACAAGAGTACAACATAAAAAGAATGTAAAAACAATCTGAGAAAATTAGCCTTTAGACTGGTTGTGTTTCTCTGTTTTATCGGAAGTAAAATTTACTTACCAGTAAGTAATAAGTCTGTAGATGTTTTACTTTAATTAATTTTTAATGCTGTAGTATTATTCTTATTTTAAATAGTTACCCATAAATTACAAAGAAAACAAATTTTATGCAACTTCTTTGTTCTGCAAATGAAACTAAACCTTCTACTAATAACAGAACACATTTTACAATCGTACAGCTTAAAAAATATAGATAAAACCAGTCATGGCGCATAGGCCCAAAATCGGCCTGTGAGCCATGAGTTGTTTATCTTTGGTTTATGGAACATTTAAATATTTATATGTTTCTAATAAGGATGTAGAAGTAATTTCATTAATAGTTAATATTGCCTACTAAAGCACAATTTTTCTTTAAAGAAAGAGAACTAAAGAAAATTTATTTTATAAAACATCTTTTTGTTCTGCAGAGGAAATTAAACCTTCTAACAATAATGGAAATAGATGATAAAACACATTTTACAGGCGGACAGAATAACAAGGAAATAAAACTGGTCTTTTCTTTGTGTCCTTTTGCCCTTTTTATAAAAAGAAAGTGGGAAAACTATTCGTCCTGTCGGTAGAGCGCCATTTAATCAGTGGAAAGCATTTCGAAGGTGTTTGAGGCAAATATGGAGGCTGTATTATGCATACAACAAATTCTAAATCTAGGAAATTGGACACACGCATACTTCTATTTTTTTCCCTTTCCGTTCAGTAATACGGATTTCTTTTATGTGACTTTTTTAAGGTTTGTTTTCTAAGGTCAGATTAGTTTACAGCCGTCTCAAGCTTTTCACGAAATGAAAGATCTTCCGATATGACACAAAAGTAATAAGGGGGTTTCCATAAGTTACGCAACTCTCGAAAAGTGGGTGGGGGGTAATCAAATGTGACAGTTCGTGACCGAGAGGCAGGGAAAGGTCAATAATTCAACAATGCCACACTCCTGTTATGATGAATTTACAAATATTAAATACGAGACATCTAGTATGGTAAACAGCGCATTCTATGGCCAACACATATGCACTGCAGTAAAAAGAATGTACCACGAAACTATTTGACTGAGGTAGCCAGCTTGAGATAGTTATCGTTCTTTTGGCATTATTACTGGGGAAAATAATCCTTAAGTGCAATGGTTTTTGATCACGGACATCTAATACGGTAGACAGCTCATATATATATGTAGCGCTGTAATAAGAATGTACAACGTCACTATTTGAATGAGGTGATAGTAATCTTGTGGTAGTAATACGTCATGCTACCCGATATGTTATCTACTGTATCGGACGTCTATGGCGACGACTGCAGAGTGTTCGACATGCGACCGCAGATGTTGCTACCGAATACCCCCGATAGAAAGTTCAGATTCTTGTTGCACTCAAGTTTCTTTGCTATTTGCAAATTCTGGTGCCGGATGGTAATTTTCGATGCGTGCTTGCGCACTTAGAGCAATTAGTTCTATGAAAACCATGCTGTCGGATAAAGCGTAGAAGTTTAGCAGCCGGTAGTGGCGCATGTACTCGTGCAACCACTCCGCAGTACTGTGGTCCCGATGTCTTTCCTTGTGCCTCTTCTGGGATCGTCGCCATATAAGTAATATCCCCATGCAAAACCCCTTAACGGGTTAAAAGTTTGTGACGCAGCATTTTACTTTATAGCTATATGAATTTTAAATACGGATCTTAAAAATAATGATATCAAATTTTGAATGACGCCCTGCTGTGTACTTTATAAGATTTGTATCTAAATTCCAAAACAGTTATTTTTGTTTTATTTTCTAAAGAAGATTTACGGATTCAAGGAATGCTTAAATATATCACACTTCCACTGAGCAAACATTATGTATTCAAATGAATTTATTTCAATAATTTAATTTATCTTTCGTGTCACGCTATCCGAAAGGGCAAGTAAAATTTACGCATATATTTACTTAGTATCATAGTATCCAAATTAAGTGAAATGTTTATGATAAATTAAATTATTGAAATAAATTAATTTGAATACATAATATAGGCTCTGTGAAAGTGTGATGTATTTGACAGTGCATTTGAATATTAAAAGCATGGCTTGAATGTATTAATCTTCTTTAGAAAATAAAACAAAGTAACTGTATTGGCATTTAAAAACAAGTCTTATAAAGTCCACAGCAGGGCGTCACTCAAAATTTGATAGCATTATTTTTAAGACCCATACTTAAAATTCATATAGCTATAAAATAAATTGCTGCTTCATAAACTTTAACCCGTTAAGGATTTTTGCATGGGGTATCATTACTTTTTAGGGGTATGGTCAGAAAAGTTATGTAAATGAATGTACACATCTGTTTTCGTGCAGTATCAGAGTATTTGATTAAAAAAGTCACAACAAGCTCTTTGTGTAACAGAAGATTGATATGTTTTTGTGAGAATTTTATAAAAAGAGGCTAAATACAAATTATAATCAGTAATTTTTTGAGAAATTTTTATTTATAATTTGGGACGAGTGCATATTAGTATTCTGGCCGGCATTTTCGATTTTAGTTCATTAATTTGCATTCAGTTTAATGCTAAACGTAAGTAAACATTTTACTATAATTATATAGCTATTGGGCCTCACCAGTGGCCGAGTTCATAGCTCTCTGAACTGGGAGACGGGAGGTGGCTGGTTCGAAACCAGGTCATTTCCGCAGACCTAATCGTTCGGATGTTTTCAGTGGTTTTCTCCGAAACTTAGCTTAAATATGGGTTAGGGCCCCCTTAGAAAGACGCCCACGGAGGAACCCCACCCCTCGGCCTAGAGCCTACGCGTAGCTAATCGGCCGTAATTCCACAACAACAACAATATAAACTATTGGTTCTATTGTTTCAATGCATTGTAATTCATTAATTTGCATGCAGTTTAACGCTAACCGTAAATTAAGTTTCGCTAAAATTATTTATTAAGTAATCATGCTCTTAATTAATGATAATCTAATTACACGTTCCATTGTTTAATAAAATGTAATCTATTAATTTGTGTTCAGTTCATAGCTATCTGTAAGTTAAGTTTTTACCTAAATTATGATACATCTCAAAGCATTTAATTAAATTAATAAATGATTATAATCTTATAAATAAAAATGAAATTCTGTTTGTTTGTTTGTTTGTGGATTTGATTTGTATACAAATCCACAAAAATGGACCTATCAGCATGAAACTTTGCACAGATATGTAAAATAATATAGAATAAATCATAGACCACTTTAAAACTTTGAAAGTCCACCCGTTCCCGGAATTTAAGAGATTTTTTATGTTTTCCGTGCAAAAAGCTTTCCGTAATTGTAACCTCTGTAGTGAAAAAAGTGTGAAATAAGGATCGTGGTTGCCATGTGTGGCGATTTTGTCGAATAAAATGTTTTAAATTCTCAAAGTAAAAATAAAAGAATAATAATGATTTTTTTTGTTAGTTTATATTTGTAAGATTATTATTTTTTTATTATAATATCGTGTGCACGGAAAATCGGAGCAGGAATGAAATGTTTTATACGCAAAACAATAAGAATTGAAGATTTCCGAGGCTAATACGTAAAATTTTTTAGTTTGGCGAAAAAATAAAATGGCTCAAATGCCGATTTTGAGAAAGTGAGTTCTAGCGGTTTGCACAGTTTTCGGCTTGGCGCAATTTATTGAGAGCTTAAGGAAATAGATTTTTGAAAACAAGTGCAAAGGTTTATTAGAATACAGCGTTAAATTTTAATGATCCGTGAAGAAATAATGCAGTTATTAAGGGATTTCAAGCGATCTATCTTCAGAATTCTCGCCAATTGAGGACATTGATTTAAGTTGGGGGAATTCCGCCAAATTTCCGAAAATTGAAATCTTCTCATTTAGTACATCGGAGTAACGATGAATAAAACACGTTATAGTTGATAATTTTAAAAAATTCGGCTGTATTAAGGGATTCCACTTTTCAAATAAATGCGTGCTTTACTTTTTGGCGTTCGAATCATTTCCCATATTGATTACTGCTAAGTCAATGCTTTGAATGATTTCCTGAAAAAACGCTTGCAAAATGGCGTATGTTGGCACTTTGGCGAGACTTAGATTTGAAACTGGATTTTATTTGAGACTGGGATATATAATGACACTGGTTATAGATAAAAATGAATGTTGGTATGTGTGTATGAGGTTGAAAAACTCCAGCACCGTTGAGCACCGTTGCACCATGAAATTTGGTTCACCTAAGTCTTTTATCATTGAGAAGCTTTTTATGCTATCCGTTTTCCTCTAACTTGCCACTAGGTGGCGCAGCAGAACGTCGAATTCTATTCCGTTTAGCCGTTTACTATGCGAATATCGTCCAACCGATTTCGATGAAATTTGGTACACGCGGATATTAGAACACGGAGAATATTTTTCACTATCCATTTTGCTGTAACTTGCCGCTAAATGGCGCTGCAACGCATCAACTTCTATACCGTTCGACCGACCTGCATAAAATTTCTTATACTTACACATTTCAGTACGAAGAATGTATTCTAACAGTGTTCCTTTTGATGTTACTCACCACTAGATGGCACTGCAATGCATTATTATTTTAACTCGCCACTAGGTGACGCTGCAGCAGGCCAAATTCTTGACCATTCAAACGGTCGCTATGAAAATCAGTATACATAGCTATTTGAACAATGAGAATATTTTGGCGTTATCCATTTTGCTATAACTCGCCACTTGACGGCACTGTAGCAAATCATTACTTTAATTAACCACTAGATCGCGCTGCAGTGTATCACTTCTTGACTGTGCAACTGATCGCTATGAAAATAGGTATACATAGATATTTGAACACGGAGAGTTTCGCGTTAGATGTCGCGTCAACACATGAACTTCAGGGCTGTCCAGCCGATCGTACTGAAATTTCGTATTCATCGATATCTGAATGCGAAAAATATTTTCGCCGTATCCGCTTTGCTAAAACTCGCCACTAGGTTGCGCTACGCCACATGGCCTTCTGACCGTACAAACGATTGCCTTGAAATTCGGTATGCATGGTTATTGAACACAATATAATGAGACATCCATTTTGCTATATCTCTTTATTACAATAAATAGTAATCACCACAAATCGTAATATCAAAAAGTCCATTCATTCCCGTGCGAAGAACGGGTACTTCAGCTAGTCATTAATAAAATGCATTTTTGCCGTCTATTCAACTGTGCAACCCGCTCTGTCGCCGTTCATGGTTTTATTTCGGCTTTCTGTGATGTTTAATTGTTTATTTAGATGTGAGCTAACAGATGGCGTTAGTTGTCCACATTTCTGCGAAATATAAGAGAATTTTTTGCAACATTTCGCGCTTTTCAAAAGTACGCAACTTTTGAATCTATTTTGATAAAAGAAATGCGCAGTGAGAGGGTTACTATAGTATCATTTTCTATAATGTGCGATTTCGACTCACATCAACAACAGCACACAGTAAAAATTAGGAAAAACAAACTACAGCATACTTTTCTGGTATATGTTAAAACAGTCCAAAAAGCTCAAAAAGCGAATATAATACTTTATTCGAAGAATCAAACCACTAATATTTCACAAAGTACAGAATTTAATAACACTGGCAACGGCAAATCATTAACCAACACAGCAATAACACTATTCAAATCGCAAGTGTCAATCGTATCACTCAGCTCTCTATATCCGCCGTCTATCACATTGAATTCCAAAGCGAGAGTTTCTATATTTACAGATTTCCAAGCAGGAAGTGGCGACATATAGGATGTACAACATCATACTTCTGTATTTTTCTAGTAACTTTTTCTCTAATAGAGATACAGCCAAAATTCCGCTACTTTCGAGAACATATTTTGCTCGCCAAATTTGCCGCAAAGTCGCCAAATTGGTCTCTCCAAGTTTTTCGCCAATATCAAGCGGTCACATACTCGCTTCACTTGCAAGAATGCTTGTATAACTCTCTTTGCAGCAATATATATTAAAGTGGGGAAACACCAGTACATTCTTGTAACAATATTAAGAAAACTATTTTAACGCTTCAAAGGGAATTATTTCTCCAATCAAAATATATAAAACATTCAGTGAAATACAATGTAAGAGGAAGGTACATAGAAACCCAACAAAACTAATACTACACATTTTTTTAAACCTTTTGCGGGAAAAGAAAGTGGCAACTATTCGCCCTTTTGCTAGAATGTCATTTAATCAGTGAAAAACATTGCAACGAGTTGAGAGGCAAATAGCGCCGTTGCATTATGCATTCAACAAACTCGAAAAATCTAGGAAATAGAACACACGCATACTTCTGTTTTTTCCCCTTACCGTAATACTGGTTTCTTTCTTTCTTTGCATGTTTTTTTGGGGGTCACATTAGTTTACATCGCTTCTAAAACTTTTGACGAGATTAAAGATCTTTCGGTACGACACAAAATGTTTTAACCCTCCAAGCGGCTGAGACGTAAAATCCCGTTATCTGTAAGAGTTGTTCAAAGCGGCTGAGACATAATTTTCTGCTCCTTTTTTTCTGCTTCGAAAGCGGCTGTGACATAAAATCCCGTTACTGCTTACCCCCACTCGCCAAAACACCTGTGACACTTAGATTAATGGATTGCAAAGGAGGGGAGAGCGCACAATGGCCAAAACACGCCTACGATACTTTAATTGTAGCTTTCAACACCCCACAAAATTATTTACAGATGTGGTGACCATACCTTTTCTAACTAAAGAAGAGAGAGGCCGAATTCTTTCGGTATTTTTTCAGATAAGTAATCTTTTGAGCCGGTGTCCCTTCTAAGCATGGTTGGGCATGGGAAATAAGTTTGAATATTTCGTATTTTTCAAAGACCTCCAGGATACTTTTTCATTTATAATAATTTTAAATGTTTAATTAAAATAACAAATTTTGAGTAAATATTTTAATTCTTTCAAATGTTACCTGAAAAGGAAAAGGTGTTGCCTCGAATACAACAAAACAGTTGGCATATAAAAAAAAAAAATATTTTATTAGAAGAGACCGATTTAACATATATGGGGTCTTGGGCACACATGCTTACGGATGAAGAGGGGCTTTAAAGAAATGTAGTGCATATTATTATTTAAATTAATACAAATTTACATGTCATAAAACACTACTGTATAAATATTAACTCTGTAACTATCCTATTATATAGTTACGCTGATCCGTGACTCACTCGCTAACAAATCCGGTCCGGCCACTTCCAAACAAAGCTTTTACCATCATTAATCCAAACAGATTAAAAAGTTACTGTGTAAAAATTTAATGAAATTCACACAGTTCGTGCGATCGGCTTGAAAATTTTCATGATTATGTAAAAAATATATAAAAACGATCTGCGCTATTTTAAAAATCTGAAAATCCACCTGTTCTCTCATTTTTAAGCGATTTTTTGCTATTTTCAGCTTCATTTAATTGCGCATTTAATCGCGTTAAGTTTCCAGTAAAATGAAAATCAAACGTCAATAACAGAGGGCTAAATTACAAGACAGTCGGGACACGTACTCAACTTCCCTCACTATTTTTAGGAGAGTCCAATGTCACTTAGTTTAAATGTTTATCTTACATTTCATTGTTTACATCAATAATACTTACTATAAGGACGTTTTGGCAACCAACTATGTTTCCGGACTATTATTTTTCCCATTCCAATTTTAATGAACTAACGCATTATGTAGAAGCTGCCTGGTGTTATAAAATAAAGTAAAGACAACTTCTACGTAATGCGTTAGTTCATTAAAATTGGAATGATGAAAATAATATTCTTGAAACATAGTTAAAAGCCAAAACGTCCTTATAGTATTTTTCATGTAAACATTGAAATGTAAGGTAAATATTTAAGCAAAGTGACACTGGGCCCTCCTAAAAATAGTGAGGAAAGTTGAGTATGTGTCCAGACTGTATTGCTGTAAACTAGTCCTCAGTTATTGATGTTTCAGTTTGGTTTTACTAGAAAAGTAACACGATTAAATGCGCGATCAAATCAGTAAAGCTGTATTCCGTCCTAAAGATTAAAACAAAATTAAAATAACTAGTTGCAAAGAACAGTAGTCTAAGATAAAATAAAATTAAATCCCAGTTGGATTCAGTGGTGATGATTCCCTTTCTGTGATCTGTGGGTCTCGGTCCCACCATCGCCCATTGCACAAGGGACTGAAAATAGTAGATGGTTGAAGAGTAAAAGTCGAGGGTTCTGGACTATCGCGGGGCAGTCGATCTAACGGTCTAGGGTTTCGGGCGGTTTCGTTAGATGTCTCGTGAAGACGCGGAAGAACACCTGAAAAAATCCTCCGACCAAGGCATTCCGACTTGGCAAATACCCTGAGTGCAGGCTTGCAATAAATGCACTACATTACACTCTATGATCTGTGTGGTTTCCCTGCTCACCTAGCATGGGTCTTTGAATAATCTGCCGGTTTAGCGGAGTGTTCAAAGATCCACGCTAAGAAATTACACATGTAATAGAAGAGGAATCTTCTCAAAAACGTCTTTTCAATAATGAATGATGAGAGCAACCATCCTAAACCTGGTTTCAGACGATAAGAATTATTTAATCAAAATTTTAAATTTAAGAAGATCCATTTTTCTTACAAAATTTCTCGTATATTGCCTCCTGCCGTTGAAACTTTTCAGGATCCTCCACTGTCTTAGTTTTACCCTAACTACAACATCTTTCCAGAAAAACTAACTTCCCACAATGAACTGCAAGATTTTTTGTTGTTGTTTTGGTGTTATGTGGTGTGTGTGTGTGTCAGTTCATTTATGTAAATATGTATACATGCTAGAAAAACTTTTCAACCTGTAAAGAATTAAAGAAATTGTTACGTAAAGAAATACACAGAAATAGAAAAATTTGTATATAGCCAAAATTTTCATCTTAGATTTCGAGGCATTTAAATTTATACCGAATCACATCGAAAGCGTCAGTTTGTCATCGATTTATTATTTTATTATTGCTGCTTTTAATTGAACAATACGAATTTTAATTTCTGTTTTTATTCTATATTAGCTGATGTACCCGCTCATCACACGGGAATAGAGATTACTTTAACAATTGGTTAAACTAAGCTGCCAAATAGACGAAAAAGTAAATAAATAAAATTTCCAATTAGCTAAATTTAAAAATAAAGATTAATTTTAGTGTAATTGTTTAAAATATGAAGTTCAAATCGAAGGGCTGTTGCAAATCAAAGCCATGATATATAAATGCATGGAGAGAGAGGTGGGGATTTTCGTTTGATTATTTTGAGAAATCGCAAAATTATTAAATGTTTAATTTGAATTTCAAGTAATTTATTTTTACATATACATAACATGTTATAACTAGCTGCGTATCAGTTCTTCACGACGAAGAAAGTAATGATTTTTTTTTACACATGCATTTTAAATTATTCCAGCTATACGGAAACTGAAAAAATGCAAAAAACTTTTACTCGAACCTAGCGTTATGGATATTAAAATATGCTGTCATAGCTAGCTCAATTGTCATACGATGACCCAAAAGCTATATTGGCAGTGTTAACGATCGGGTGACAACCCTTTCTTCTTTCAATACACATAAATTAGAAAAATGTTTTAGTTAATTAAGTAATTTAATTTTTCCTGTTCATCCTAAAATAAATTTTTAAGGAGTTGTAATAACCTGGTGTGCAGAAAGTGAAAGGATTCGTTTTCACTGATCAAAAACCGCTATATGTACGTGACGCAAACGTGAACGATAAATCTGTGGGTCCGCAGCTCCTCTAGCTGTATATAGGCTTGTATACGGACGAAAGTTGCGGATCCGAAAATAACATCCTTTTGGGTGATGCCCTACACTAAAAAAAAATTTTGTGGATTACTAAGAAATCTCTTTGAAACAAAGATGCTATAACTTTTCTTAGTATTGCTGCTAAATAAAGTAATGTAAATCAATTGGCAAACATGGCTTTATTTAGTAGTAATACTAAGAAAAGTTATGGCATCATACTAAAAAAATCTGGAGTGCCTCCACTCGACTTTCCGAAGACTTACGATTAGATCATTACCAAGTATTTAAATAAATTTTAATCGATGAATAATTCAAACATATATACCAAATTGAAACTCAATCGAATGCACCATTTAAACGCTAGCATACTTTCAAGACTTTCTCCCCATATACTATAATGTCAAAGAAATCTTTGTCGTAGCCCTGTAGAAAAACTATAAGTCCTATATACACCAAAATCAATACCGGTCTTGCGACGGTGGTTTATAACATGTATGTCCAATTTGAGCTCAATCGAATGATCCGTTTAGGAGCTATCGTGTTCACTCACACACACACACACACACACACACACACATACATCTCGTAAAAACAGCATAAATGAATTCAGAAGACCTCAAAACGTGTAAATACATCAAAGTCTCGAAGTCGAATTTTTTCATGATTACAATACTTTCCAAGTAATGGAATCATTGTTTCCTAGAGATTTCTTGGTAATCAACTGATTTTTTTTTTTTTTTTTAAGAGTGTAAATTATAGGGAAAAAAGATTCTCGACGATCCCCAACTCTGGCATAATAGCTATAAATCAGTCCCGTACTGCTAAGCTGTCAGTATTCGGCTATTAAAAAAAAAAAAAAATCAAATTATTAAGCAGAAAGGCTTAATTTAAAATGCAGACTTTTTCTAAGAAGGAAATGGTTCCAAATGAGTTAAAAGGTTAACTCTAACAAATTATATGTCATAATCTAAATAGGTTTGCAAATTTTTGCGATTTTAAATCGTATGAAATAGCTTCTCGAAATTATTAAACTTCTACTTCTTTTAAGAATATTAAAACTAATAAATTGTTTTCGCCTAAATAAAGCATTGATATAAGGATTAATATATATTAAGCATTTCAGTGGTCCAATTCCGAAGGATTTTTTTTTTTTTTTTTGGATTACATGTGGGAATGGCGCCAGTTGTACGTCATACATTTAAAATTGACAAAAATTTGTACTCATGTTTTTTTAACCATTACCGTTGACAAATTAACAGCGCTTCGCTTTTGATTACTCCCTCTAACTGCATAAAGATGCGCAAAATGATAGAGAGAAGACGTAGGCGACCTTAAAATTTTGAAAATCCACCCGTTTCCCCAAAAATACTAAAATTCAGAGCCTTATTATCGCATGGGAAAATCGGGACTTTGTAAAGGGCCCCCAATTTCAAATGTTCTGAAATAGTCTTCTTTTATATCAAAATTTTTTGAAAAAAAAAAAAAAAATTCATGGATGGGGCCCCCAAAATTCATCAATGTACGGGGCCCCTGTTAGTCATAATCAGCCCTGCTTAAATTTAGCAATTTAAGTCGCTAAAATTATTAAATATAGATAATTTAAATTGAATTTAATTCATTTAATTCAATTTAAGTCAATGCGCCAGTGGGTCCTAATCTTGCGCGCAAAACTTGGTATAAGCGCTGAGCATTCAAATAATACAATATATTCACATAAAAACGATCCAAAAGAATTACTTTCAATAAACTTCTGCCGCAAGAATTTATGAAACTTCAAATTTCAGTCAAAATCGAAAATTTTCAGATTTTGGTCTTATAAATCTAAAAGCGCATTCAACTTGCGTCAACTATACATGCATTTTTTTATAAGTTCTAATACATATCTTTCAAAGGACACCTCTTTTGCCTTAGAAACTTGAAGGTGCAAGCTATGGTTAAGCCTTAAAAATGACAAAAAAAAGAAGAAAAAAAAAAGTGTGTTTTTGTGACCTTCAGTGACTTTGCGTCGATAACCTGCCACAGATTTCTCATATATTTCATGAAGTTCTATCGTCTAACATTATAGATGTGAAATAAATATCATGCCAAGTTGCCCCCCAAAGAGTTTTTGACCACAGCATTTTCTATGTCTGAGAAAAACGCCCACTTTTGTGTGCTGCACAGACTTTTTTACAGGCCCGAAGTCAAAGGGATGCCAGGTGGGGCTGAGCCCCACTCCCCCTAGAAAATTTCACATAAAAAAATTTAATGCAGATGCTTTGAAAAATTTTTGTATATAAGGTAAAGTTATCAAAGTTTTATATATCAAAGTTTTATATATACAAAGTTTTTGTTTGTAATACTCTGTCATTTTTGTTTTGTGTTCTCATCTTCCAAATATGATCCAAAGATGACAACTTTAAATCCATTCTGTTTAAGCCAAGGAACTTTTACTGCTTGGAAGCCGTTTGGACTTTTCAGAATTTATTTAATTATAAACTTATGCTATTATTTAATGAAGAGAAATATAGATAAAAATGTTATCATTAAAAAAAATATAGGATGCCACCCCACTTACGTTAGGGTGCCCCCCTGAATAGAAAATCTGGCTACGGGTCTGCTTTTTTAGTGGGCCATAAAAGATGAACCACTTCACTTTGAGACAAAATATTCTGGATTTGCTACATTAATAAGATTAATAACAACTGGGAATTTTTTGGTAAAAATCTCAGATGGCATGAATCCTAGGTGTGTTACTTTCTCAGATTCGTGCTCTTAATTTTTCTTGGAATTTTTTCGCATATGCAGAACATAAATAAAGGTCTTTGAAAACGTTTATTATCTAACAAAGATTAATATAGATATTTCATTTAACAAATTTACTAAACAAGTCCTTTAAATGGAACATCGAAGAATTTTTAATTTTTATTTTTCTCGTACGCTTGAGATAATTTAAATGAAAGCTTTATAACCCTACACTCGAGTACATTATACTCTCTCTCTCTCTCTCTTTTTTTTTTTTAACTGTCATATTTTTTTGCATTACAACTTCAAAAATGATCGAGTGAAAGCCAAATTTCCTATTTCTCTTTCCTAACTAACTGTATAAATTTTTATGAAAAAATGCACAGTTCGAAAAAATTATAAGAAATAATAATAATTATATGGAACACTTTGCACATTTTATGAAGGACAGCGTCTTATATAAGGTTCAGGTGAATGGGATATATCTGACATTGGACACTTTATTGAAAATATGTACACGGGGTCTTATCGCATGAGCAAATCGGGGCTGTGTCCAGGTCCTCATCTTGAAAGGGGCCCATTAGATTTATTATTTTTCGTTCATTTTTATTAAAACTTTATAAAGAGATTTTTCAGATAAAGAAGTATAGTAAAAAGGTAATCTCTAATTTTACTATTTTTAGAACACAAGCGTCACTCTCACTACCTGCTCATTATGAGAGGGGGCAAAAAACAAAATATCTCTTTTTCCAATCTTCATCAGAAAAAAATCTGGCTCTGGGTGAGTGTACATGTAAGCCACCGAGAAAAGAACTTTGGTTTCCTACAACGTTGCGTAGATTCCCGAGTATTTAGGGGGGAAAGAGGTGAGGGAGACCAGTTGGTCAGATTCACCGGACATGTGCTCCTACAATACAAAGTAATTTATCAGGCGGTAGGTAGGCTGTCACGTCGGCAGTTTGTTAATTACTTTGTTCCCCACGCCTTCCATGCGGAAATGGGGGGAAGCAGGTTTTTCTTGTGCATTTTCGAGAGATACAGATCCCATACACTGGAACTTTTTTGAAGTTATCACTAGGCAAACTCCAGGCCGCTCGGAGGGTTAAGAAAGATGAATGTGAGAGATACATCAGATAGTGTCAACGCTACGTTTGACTGTAACAACCGGGAGTGGAGCGATGGAAATAGAAGCACAGCTCATGCATATAAGGTCTCAAAGAAATCTGTGATATTGTTAAGAATTTTTGGTTTGATCTGCCTTTCTGGGGTTAAATTAAAATTCCTATTCTACGAGTCAAATAACAAAAATTTGCATTTTGTTGCATGAAAATTGGATAACTAGAACGCGAGGTAGGGCGTCCCTATTATTTAGCATGGAGTGTTCTTGAATTCTTGAGAAACATTGGTGCTATTGCTTAACAGACTTCAGTTCTGGGGACTTATTTTTTGCACCAAATTTGGTGATTTTTCGCCCCAAAGTCGCCAGGCTTGGCAACATTTGGCGCGATTTTATTAATGTGGCCTGTACTGTTTGCTTTCCTGCATTAGTATTTCTTAATAGCCTAGTGTTACTCGATTGCATTTTATTGCACAAAATGCTATTGATTGGGATTTTTCTGGAGATAGAGTCTCATGAAATTGCTAGAGATTTCAGTAAGACTATATAAGGAGGAGGAGATCGCACCCAGGAGTCCAGTTTACGGTAGTCAGCTGTAGCAGACGTAGATTCTGCTGAGAGCATAGAGCTTGTATTGTGTGCTTTTGTACGTTATTTTCCCTTATTTTTGAATGCTATCAGTGAATACTTCATTGTTGTATCTTGAGCAATAGATAGCATTTTTTTTTTCGAAAATTTCCACTGAGTTTTGGCTTGTGGATATACTTTACTGAGTGAGAAATACATTATTTAAAAACGCAACTGACATCAGCTGACTGGTATAAAGCAAGTTACTGACTGTTAATTCCTGTGAGCTGTATATAGCAGATTGCTCGGCGAAGTTCCAGAATCAATATAATTTCTGTTTCATCCTGTGAACTGGACTGTTTACTAGATCTTTCCACATGCACTAGACTTTTAAACTATCAGCTCGAAAATTAAACAGAATTTTCTGCAACAATATGAACTCTTTGAAAAGTTTTCAGAAGCAAGATAGCAGATTAAGAAAAAAGATCATAAATAAATGTAATTAATTCAATAATAAAGTACTGCAACAGAAACTTCCGACAACTATTTACAAGCGAACATCTTAGCAAACAAATCTTATCGTCAAAAATCGTAGAAGTCGTACCCGGGGAGCAAAACCAGTTTCCCTTAATAATCAAAAGTCTGTTATTTAACATATTATTTACTTTCTCTTGTAGCGAAACACTGCACAAAAATGACTTGCCTTTACAGAAAAAAAAGACAAAATACCGATAGAATTATTTTTACTCTCTATTTAATGCTGCGTGTTTCATTACATCAGTTTCCGCTCTGAAACCAACTTCTTTGAAATCTTCTAATTCCCTTTATATCTATCAACTTTTTTTCCACTATTTTTTTTATTTCATTCTAGAGATAGTCTGTTTGCTCACTTCTATTCCCTTTTTATTTGTTTTCCAACCCCTTGTCACAGAAAGTTGACCCAGGCTGTTCTTATTCGCTTACTGATTTTTTTTTTCTAAAATTCCTATTCTGAAATTTTTGACGACAGGAAAATAGTGTCGTGTGCTGAACCTTTCCAAAGAAAGCTTCCGTCAGGATCAGATATCAAGTCATTAATCTGTTACCAGGTGGAAGCATCTAAAAAAATCAAATAGATACCGTATATATGAAGGGTAGTTCAAATATCTGTGAGCGTCCCATTTACTGAGGACATGGATATGCGACAGATGGCGCCATCAACATTCCATCACTCTCATGCTCATTGAACGCCAGTTTAAAGGAAGCTTTCTTCAAGGTCAGAGAGCTTTATACAGTCGCCAGGTGGAAACGTTTAAATATTTTGAATTTATCATGTCAACCATTGGCGTACACTGGCATGGAACATTGTTGGGGGGGGGGGGGGGCAAAATGTTTCTTTTTGTAGAAAATATTATTTTGAAATAGGTGATATCTGAATTCTCTTCAATTTTAGAGGGGGGGGGGGCAAGTCTAAGCCTATGATGTCAACAATTGGTATTTATCGATAACAAAATGTAGTTCAAATATCTGTGAACATACTTTTTATTGAGGACACGACACACGAACATGCTACAGAGGGCGCCAGCAGCACTGCATCACTCTCACGCTCAATGAGCGACAATTTCAAGGAAGTTTTCTTATGGATCCCTTCTCTAGGTATCTCTTATTCATACAGTAAGAAATTGATGATTTGTACCATGATAAACTGAATAATTACTTTTCTCAAAATAATTAGGTTAAAAGAAGTAACTTTTTACTATCGCCAAGATTCAATATATTCACAAATTTGGAGAGCAGACCTTTTGATGCCCCAATTCTTAGGAGTGATTATCCACTGCAATTGTTTTGCAGTGTGATATGCCAAACTGTTGGACATATGTTGGATTCTATCCTACTACAGAGTGGAGTTCCTGACAATAACACTGCAGATGGTCTGGCCAGAAAGTTCACTTCAACCCTTTAGTTACCTCTTGTAAATATACCGTTTCAGTCAATAAAACTATAAGTACACAAAATTATGAAGATGGCGTCTTTCAAGAACTTGCCGGCAGAAATGGCCATTAAACATAATTTGATATTCTGCAGTAGGTCCCAGATGTTTTCACAGCTAATGTTATTGCTTCTTTTCGCCTAGCCTAGTTATGCTTGTTTTGCCAAGCACCATTCGGTGAATTGGCTTACGCCCTACTGCACTTTCTGTAGCACAATGACGAACTGAATAGTGTGCATCTGTTTCATTCTCCAGCCCTTTCTGCTGTAGATGTGTGCGGACGATACGAGCGAATAAAAGAAATTATTTTCAAATGCTGAGCTTCTTTTCTTCAGTTCTGTATTAATGACTATGTCATTTTATTTCTCACCCCTTTTATTGAAAATTGTCCGAAAAATGTGTCCCAAAAAGGTGGCATAAAAATGCGACATAATTTTACATATGTTTAAATACTAGTAGTTCCCAACAGCTTTAATCTATTGTTACAATATTTCGCAAGCTGTAGAATATGCATCCCATGTATTTTTCTATAAGTAGGTTACAATCATAAAAATTTCAACATAGGGTTGCCAGGCGAAATAGACGAAAGATGAGAGATAAGATGACATAGTCAATTAATATCGTTTTAATGTGGCAATAATGAAACTAAAAAAATAGGGGTGTTCAGGGGGGGGGGTGTCTCTCAATGATGAGGCTCGAAAAGCGGAGTTTTTTTTCTTTATGTACTTTACATAATTGTATTTGGTTGCCATTGGAAAATAAATAATTCCGCACTTTTGAAAATGAATTAAAATTCCCTTGATAAACCCTTATGTTATTTAATTAAATTAGAGAGAAGAATCAAACGCAACAAGTTTTCCAGTAAAGGAATGCAACCTTCATTACAACATTTTAGTCATATTTAAATTCATGCATCAGTAACTGCAGCCCTTTTAACTCTCTACATGAAAGCTAAAAGAAGTTATGATTTCATTTTGTTTGTCTGTCCGTACAGGTTTTAACTGCTGTAAATATGCATAAATTGCTGCTAAATTTATATATTTCATTTCCATGCACATGACATTGTGCATGGAAATGTAATCTATTAAAAAGGGTTTATGTAGAAAGACTATTTTTTAAGGCCATGTGGTCGTACTCAAGCATTGGACGTACAAAGCCTGATGCCGGTAAGCAACGATGAAAAACGCCACAAAAGTGGCGAATTACTGCCGCCATGTCTTTTGCAACGATCGAAGCGAAAAATTTTACTGTGCATTAACCCTTTGAGGTGCAACCCTTTCCCAATGCTGAAAAAAGGGCAGCCGTTGCCATCGCTAACTTAACTACCAGCAAGACGGCGGACGATCGAGACGTTCTTCTCGTGCAACAGATCTAGAGACCCTTTTTTGACGACAGCTGGCTGTGAGCACAGCCAGCTGTCGTCAAAAAAGGGTCTCTAGATCTGTGGCACGCGATGAACGTTTCGATCGTCCACCATCTACAGCCAGCTGTCGTTAAAAAAGGGTCTCTAGATCTGTGGCACGCGATGAACGTTTCAATCGTTCGCCATCTTGCTGGTAGTTAAGTCGAGCGATGGCAACCGCTTCCCTTTTTTCAGCATTAGACAATATCTCCAGCTGTTCTCGCATTCATCCATTTTTCAGCAGATGTCAGTGCTGTTAAAAATAATCGGGACCATTTTTTTACGGGAAATGACGTGCTAAAAAGAAAAAGATTCTCGTGGAGCTATGTCACCCGCAGCTATTTTTATAGAAATCCAATCTATTCTTCGTGACTGGCAACAGTCAAAACGTCAAAGTTTGGTGTTCCCAGTGCGGGAACACTGCGCGTTAAAGGGTTAAGAAGGGGACTTGGCCCCCAAAACATTAATATTAAAAAAAATTGTGTTGGAAAGTGTTTTATAATCAATAGTGTCCGCCCGATTTTTCTTTCTTGCTTATTTTTGTTGTCTGAAATGACAATAAAGCGGTGGTTTTATTTCAATTTCTTTTAAAATTTTATTACAGAGACAAAAGTACTTTGCCTAAATAGAAAATGATAACGGAAGGAGACGATATTTAATCTCCATTAAGAGATTCACATACTTGGACTTTCCCGCTCCTAAATTATTTCCTTTGAAATCGTCTAATTCCCTTTATATCTACCATTTTTCTTTTTTATTTCACCATCTTTCCTTTTCGTCTGCGAACGTTCTGTTTGCCCACTTTAATTCCCTTTTCATTTGTTTTCCAACCCTTCCTTGTAGAGGGCTGACCCGGACTCTTCTTTTACTTCTTTATTTTTTTTTCTGCTTTTTTTTTTTTTACTCAAACATTTTCAGCTTTCCTTTTAATGCTTTCAAGCCGTATCTTTCACGTATTTCACAAAAGTCTTCTTTAAGGTTGGGTAAGAGATTTCTATTTCGTTCCAGGAAGAATCTTTAGTAGTTAGAGAATTTACGATTTTAACAGACCTAAATGGAAATCTTCGATCTTCGAGTTAGTGACACTTTTTAATTCTTCTTTCCACCTTGTGACATTTACAGAACTATGAGACCCCACCTCCTGCTCGCTTGTGTTCGACTTTTGTGACCCTACACTCCCCTATAATTCTGAGTTATTTAGATGTTCCACATCCCTCAAAGGTTTTCAACCTTGGTAATAGGGAATGCAATCCCGCACTGTTTTTCATTTCGCGGGATTTCGGGATTGAGACTCATTGATCCCACGGGATTCCGCAATCCCACGGGAATGGCATTTCATTCAGCTAAGAATTCATTTCAACAAAGTTGTTGTAGGATTAAGGCCGATTAGCTACGCATGACCTCTAGGCCTATGGGTGGGGTGCCCTCCGTGGGGGGTCTTTCTAAGGGGTCCTAACCCGTATTTACGCTAAGTTTCGGTGAAAACCACGGAAAACTCCGAACGGTTAGGTCGACGGACGCGCGATGGGGCCCGAACCCGGGACCTTCACACTTCGCGCGTCTACCATTTCTAGTGGCATAACCACTACGCCATGGTGAGGCTCATTTCAACAAAGAAACATGGGAAAAAGTAAGATTGTACTCACTATGAAGTTTAATAGCAATAATTAATGTTACTGGATAATTAATACAAGGACTTACAGAAATAGGAAAATTATAGTTATGATATTCAAAATAATATATTTAGAACTTAGTTGCTGAAAAAAAATCTAGAAAAAGTAGTGTGAAGAGTCACTCGTCTTCATAGTCTTGGTCTGATTTTAGTAAAATAGTTAAAAACTTGAATTTAAAAAAATAAAATTTAAAAGGAAAACTTTTTATAATTGATTCCTGATTGTTGGTTAAGAGAAGAATAAGCGTGAAGTATTTCTGTTCATTTGGAGATTGGGAAACTCGAAAAAATTAGCTTACAGTATTTGATCCAGACTGCCATTGGAGGATAATTAGAAAAATTAAAACTTTAAAATTTGTAATTATTGATTCATGTATTGGGAGATACATATATATGCAACAATTTTTGGTCAACTGATGATCGAGAAGGTGGCGTAAAATTGTAATAAAAATAATTTATTCCAGTTTCAATCCGGCGGGATTACGGTCCTAATCCCGTGGGACAAGTCCCGCGAAAAATTATGCAGGATTCCGTTCACGCGGGATCGGGATTGCATTTCCTAATTAGTTTATTTGCAAAAGTTCAAAGAAATATTCCGATTCATTATGGGAGTTACTTTTTAAAGAGCATTTAAAATTACTTAATCAATTACGAGAAAAATGTAACATTCTTTATTAAAGTCTAAAATGAAAGTTGTCCATCAATTAAATAAATACAATTTAAAAAAACACGCTTTTATAGCAAATCGAACTAAAAAGTGAAAAATAAATGTAGTTTAAAAAAAAACCTAAAAATCACGCTTTAATGATAAATTGAACTAACTAAAAAGTGAAAAATAATTCTTAATACATAAATAAATTAATGAACGAAAATTAGTATTATTGTGAAAAAAGTGTGGGGCGCTTTGTGCTCTATTTTTTGTTTCATTTTTGTACTAATCGTACGAATCGAATATTATCAAGAACTGATATATGGAGCACCCTACGCTTTTGCGATATCCATTTATATCTATTTATTACGATAAATAGCAATTACAACAAACCGTAATATAAAAAGTATCCATTCATCCCCGTGCGTAGAACGTGTACTTCAGCTAGTCTGTTATATAAATGCTAACTGACTATTTTAGGGAGCCAGTACACTGTGCCTTAATGACAAAGCAAGATTAATAATAATAGTAATAAGTATTTAATTTGATTGAGAGTTATTCTAGAGCGCATAAATTCCATAACTCTGCTTTTATAATGTATGACAATCACGGTAATTTAACCCTTTGCAGGCATACAAAATTTTTGCATAGGTATCATGCTGGTTGAAATTAGGTTTTGATAAATGAACAGTAATGCAATACACATACACTGAGAGTAGACATACGACTGGAATGGTAAAAAAAATAACTATGATGATTGAGAATAGACGCATAATTGCAATAATAAAAAAGCTTTGTTTGCTGATATTAGATACACTATCAAAATGGTAAAAAAAGCTTTGGTGGCCCAGAGTACACACGCGACTGCAAAGGCTTAAAATCATCCGTGTTCGAAACATTAGGAAATAATAATTTGCGATTTATGCACTTTACAAATAATTAATAAAAATACAAATTATCGCCTTACTCAACTTACCCATTATAAGGTTTAGCAGATTTAACCATTGAGATATGAATACACGGAGACGCCATTAGTTATCTAATAGTGAAGCCGAAACTAACTGATCTGCCATATTGCCTAGACCACGTTACAATATGACTGTCTTATTATATGGTGACGGTTCCACTTTTAAAGAAGCAATGCCGCCCAAGTTGGCGCCAAGAATAATTACGTATTTGGCATAACTGTAAAACTTTTAACTGCAGAATGCTGAGATTTTGTATTTAGAACTATTGTAACATATAATTCTGCATCTTTACTCTTTAATACGTAAAACTCTGCATCTTTCACAGTAATTAAAAAAGGAACCAACAAAATGATCCGTCATACTTAGACCAACACAGCTACTTCATTTCGGCTAATGCTAAAGATAGCTAATGCCATATCCTTGCATTCATATCTCTACGGTTTCAGCACATTTTATGGTACAGCAGGAAACTCACTAAGCCTGGCGTCTTTTGTCTCAATTTCGTGGGAAACGAACGACCAAGGACCAACAACTACTGCCTTCGGAAAGTTAACTAATTACTATTTATGTTGAAACTGTTCATGATTATCAATGCACTCGTACTCTGAGTATGTTGACTGAACTGTTTTTGACTGTAAAACTCCTTTTCCTGCATAAAGGTTTAAAATGCAGTGAAATGCAAAATAACTTCTTTCTCTACCAAGACATGTTCGTTAATATTTTAAGCTTATTTATTACAATAATAAATCTATTCCTTATATTGTCTTTTGAAATGAGATCATACAAATGGATTTTTAAAAACGATATAGTTTTACTTTACTTTTTTGTAATAAAATGCTTTTTTTGAGAAGGCGCTAACGTATGCTGACGTGGTGCTCAGAAACACGTCAAAATGCGCTAAGAGATGATCAAAGAAATAAATAATAAAAGTAAATAAGTAATAAAAAATCAGTTTTTTCTAAGCACTTGAGTGCTATTAATTTCAGACAAGGCTTTTTGTCTTCTCGACAAGCCACTTTTCAGGGTGTCCAGGTAGTAAAATGTCAAAAGTTTCCAAGGTTGGCCATGTTTGACGGTTGATTAATGCGCCAAAAAATAAGTCCCCAAAATTGAACCGAGCTTGGTGATACCTTCTATATTTTGCGCGATATTGCTAAGTATAGTTAGAATGTGCCTGATGAAGATTATAAAATAGTTTTAGTTGGCAATGCTTTTATAGATTTCAGTTCCAAAGAAGTGTTTTTGGAACAAAGAACATAAATAGAATACAATACGAATGATATACTTTATAGTGTAATTTAACATGGAAGACGAGTTGAGACTTGGATAATGCTACATTTTCTAACGTAATGAAACAAGGAAAAGAAATGGCATGGATGTAAAAGCACATTCATAGTTAATGAAGCTAGAAGAACTGAAAAAAGAGCCAACATGCAAGGGCATCTCCTGTGCATATGACGTGCAAGCCAACTCACGCCGCATCTATTAAGGAGAAATAATAGTATACACGGATAGGACAATTTCATGCACCTAATTCAAATTCCTAGTATGATGAAAAAGATTAAAGAAAATTATAACACATTAATTGAAATCTACTGTTCTATAAATTTTAGTATCACTAAATATTCCTCTGATTATCAGTGTCTCTGCATGTATTATAAATAAATAAATAAATAACATAAATGTATCTATATAAAGAATAAAAAAGGGAAAGAAAGAAAAAGAAAAGAAAAGAAATCGGGTGGGTCGTTTCTTTTTCCCCTGAGGGTATGTAGCCATAAGCCCGTTAATCTGTAGTTATGGATATAAATAAGCTAGAAAACGATGGTCAGAAGGTTCCGTGCTCGTAGCGTACGTGCTCATAGCGTACACTCCATCAAGCGTGCTTGTAGCGTACATGTGGTGCTCGTAGCCTACATCTTCCCCGCCACCTGTTTTCACCACAGTAATAATTGAAAAGAAGAAATAAAAAGGCAAATCCAGCTAAATATAGATCTACTTTAGTAGCGGTCATTTTAGTCCACAAAATTGTAGATTTCATTACTACTATTTGGTTCTAGCTAGAAAACGATGGTCAGTGAAACAAAAGAAGCTGCGAAAAACGTACAGATTCCCGTTAACAAGATAAGTTAAGGTTAGTACCTAATTCAAATTACGTTATCTAGTTAGAAGTTATCTAGTTAATAGACCCCGTTAACTAGGTAACTTCGCTACGAGTTTGATATGTAACGATAATGCTAGTGAGTAGAACCTGGTAAGTATTTCTTTTTTAAATAAATTGTTTCATTTTTGTGTTTCGTTGTTCATCGTTTACTTTAGATTTTGGTAATGTGATTTTTATTAAAACTGACAACCCAATTAACACGACCTTAAAAATAAAAGACATGAATATTTCAAATTTAATTAAATAAATTAAATTACTGAACTCCGCTGAAATACAATTTCATTGCGGAGCTCGAGAAAAGCCATCATAGATAATTTGTAGATTTAGTTTACGAATTCCCCTCAGAAAATTCTGGCATGATACTTTTCAAAATCACTCAATAAATAGTAAGAATAAAATAAATAAATAATAAAATAAATTAAAATCGAATTAAAAAGCAAAAATAGTTGGAAGTGAAACAGCGTACATTATCATGCCTTCCAAAGTAAATTCTTACCATTTTGAAATATTTAGACCACTGCGTTCTTTTTTTCCTATTTTATTTATTCATTTTTCTTAACCCTTTGAGGCGCAACCCTTTCCCAATGCTGAAAAAAGGGCAGCCGTTGCCATTGCTCGACATATCTATCAGCAAGATGGCGGACGATCGAAACGTTCATTGCGTGCTACAGATCTAGAGACCCTTTTTTGACGACAGCTGGCTGTGTGTAGGCACAGCCAGCTGCGTCAATAAAGGGTCTCTAGGTCTGTGGCACGCGATGAACGTTTCGATAACTGAACAAACCTTAAGAGAATAACCCAATGAAATAATAAATTTAATAAATTATGTTACTTTGAAAGGTTTATTGATAATTACTTTTCAGTTCTTGTAATACGTATTTCGGATAAGATCAAATATATTTTGTTCATGTATTTTAAGGAATATATTAGTTTTACGTTTGATCTTATTGGTCGTAAATCAACAATAAATACCCTGCGTATCTGCCGTCATGATGACGACGTCATTCTGATGTATACATCACAACCAATGACAAGCTGGAAGGTCTCATGACCTGACAACAAAAATCTACCCCCGAACCTCATATGTCTATTAGAAATGTACCGTTGTTATTTGCTGATGTGAAATGAAACTCGAAATGTGGTGTTAAAACCAATTATCTGCGCTAGGAATCTAGGCCAAGGTAGGTGCGATTGCCCTCCGTGGGGGACTTTCTAAGGGATCCTAACGCGTATTTACGCTATTTGCTGATGTGATGCTTGGAATAAAAGTTTTCGGCTAGCACGTCTTCGGAGTATTCGTTTCCGTCCACCATCTAACATATACAGTAAATTCCGGTTAACCCATTTGTGCCTGGATATTTTTGCGACTTTCTTCGATTTTTACTGATAACAGAAATAATAGATAAATTTCTGATGTCAACTTCTTGAACAAGGGATGATTTATTTTAAAATCCTTATGTATAAAGATCGAAATAGCAACATCCTACTGGGTCATGTTAAAATATTTTGTAGAGTTGACGCTCAATATTCATGAATAAAGGCTAGGAAAAATAAATAACGTTTTCGACTAATAGTGAAAATGCCGTCCCAAAAAAGGGACACTAGGCATAAATTGGTTAAAGTGAACCCTTGTTGTCCAGCAAATTTCGTTCAATATGTCCGAAGTTCACTAAAACCAATAATTCCCAATGTTGAACAATAAAACTCAATATAAAACTGGAAAATAGATTTTATACAGATACTGTATGTTTATTAAGTAAATCAAACATAATGGATCGTAACCGAAATTTCCGCTTTAGGTTCACTTTCAAAAGTATCCTGCTTTTTTCAGTGAATGCTTTTATTGGACATTAGAATGAGTACAGCAATAAAAAAGTATGCCCTCCCCTTGTTTAGAACAACTATGTTAGCCCAGACACTGCCATATCACCCGTATTTTGGAACAGGAGCTTGATAATCTCTTTCTCTACTTGAATACAAAAGAGACAATCTTTGTTGGAATCGAACATCACCTCTCCCTTCCGGAATTTTTTTAAGTTCACTATAACCGAAGTCATCGTTCACTATAACCGAAAAATGCTGTGAACATTTCTAAAGTATGTGAATCGGGACTAATGAAATGCGTTCACTAGAGCCGAAAGTTCACTACAGCCGGGTTCACTATAACCGGAGTTGACTGTATATGCATAGCTGCCAACCTATCTTGCCTTAAAACAGGAAGATCTGGGTAAAAAAAACAAAAACCAAGATTTCCTGAAAAACAGGAAAGATTTTTCCAGTGAAGTTCGTAAACTATAGTAGCACAAAAGAATCTGAAGTTTGCTGAATTTGCTGGTTACAAGCAGCACAGGCTTGCCGTTTAACTTTTTTTGTATTATTAATATTTTAATTTTATGTTTGTATTAAAATCAGTATTAAATTATCTTTAAAATGGCGTAAAAGAATTTGCATTTTGTGAAACATAACATTTTTATACGTATAGGAACTTAGAAAAGAAAAATTCGTTTCCAAATGGTCCACAATTTTGGCCACCACTATATATATATATATACACATATTTAAGAGCTCATGGAAAAGAAACGATGCTCCTAATCATACTCCTTCCAAAGAAAACCCCTTTCTGCTTTTAGAAAGGTGAAATGTGGTGGCGAATTGAATTCGGTTTGACTTCGAATGAAAAGCAATGAAATTAACCCTGGGAGGAAGAGGCTGGATGGATTCTCTTGCTCTTTCGTATTTCTCTTGAAGAACTAGGAAGAGAGGTTGAAAAATGAGATCGATTCTGTTCGAGTGACTTCGATTACAGAGGTGTAGGTGCGCTAAGGAAACAATAGTGAAAAGAGAAAACGCGACATTGAATTCAGTATGCGTTGTTCACTAGTAAATTAAAATGCGCCTGTGTAAATTTGTTCGCTCTCCTCATCGTTTATACGTATCCTTGGGAAAAGGGTTGAAAATTAAAAGCCAACTGGTTGAAGTTAAAACTTTTATGCGAATTGTAAAAAAACATATTTAATATTAAGTATGATTTTACTGTGTACTTTATAAATATATATCAATATAAATAGTATAATTCAATTTATAGTTTGCAATGAGATGCTTCGAAAAATAAATCAGTTAATTGTTTAAATAACCAAACAATTTACGATTTCTAATGTTTTTTGAATGACTCATGATCAACATGTAATGTATGGCTTGTTGAATTTGAAAGATTTTTTTAACAACTTTGTAATTTATATAGTTCATAACTTCGTGGAAACACAGAATTATTTAAACATATTTAATTACCAGTGTCTTAAAATTCAACTTTACTTGCATTCGTAAAAAGTAATTGATCCCAACTTGATTTATTGAATAGCTTACAGAACTTACCTAAATACTCTGACAGTGCACTTCTTTCCAAATGCACGCTAAAATAACTTAAAAAAGATCTTGTTAAATAAAATTACAAAACAGATCTTGTTAAATAAAATTGAACACAAGTCCTTTCCTAAAGGAATAAAGAAGTAGAAAATTCCTAAAGATGCAGTAGTGTCCCGATAAGCTGCAATGTTGCATTTAACAAATGTACAAGTTGCACAATTAACAACACAGTAATTGCAGAATTACTTAAACACATTTAATTTCAAACCAATTCAATTCAATTTGCAAAATCAATTTTGATTGCTTGTAAGTCGTGAAAAGTCATCCTAAATAACTTAAAACGTCCTGAAATACGAGAGCAACACATTTCTTTCCTACCGCAAGTTCAGAAAAAAGGCCTTTTTAAAAAATTAAAGGAAGTAAAATAATTTAATAAAAAAAGTGCTCGGAAGAGAAACAATGAACCTAATCATACCCCTCTCTGCTTTAAAAAAAATTTGCCTGCAGTGTTTGCGGATAAAAATAAGCGAACACCGTATGTTATTCTTCATCCTGAAAAGCCGAGCCAGGGATGGTTTTGGAGGAGGGGGGGGATAAAGGAAAAGAAGTGAAATGTGGTGACGAATTGAATTCGGTTTGACTTCGAATGAAAAGCAATGAAATTAACCCTGGGATGAAAAGGTTGGATGGATTCACTTGCTCTTTCGTATTTCGCTCGGAAGAAGTCGGGAGAAAGACTGAAAAATGAGATCGATTCTGCTCGAGTGACTTCGATTATAGGAGGTGTGGGTGTGGTAAGGGAATTAAACTGAAAAGAGAAAACGCGGCATCGAATTCACGATGTGTTGTTCGCTTGTAATTTAAAATGTGTAATTTTAAATTTGTTCGCTGTGCTCAGCTTTTATACGTATCCTTCGGGAAAATGTTGAAAATTAAAAGCCAACTGATTGAAAAAGCTTTTATGGGAATTGTAATGAAACATATTTTATATAAAGTATGCGGCGTAGCACAATCTAGTGGCGAGTTTTAGCAAAACGGATACGGCAAAAATATTCTTCACATTCAGATATCGATGTATACGAATTTTCATGACGATCGGCTGAATAGTCTTGAAGTTCATGTGTTGACGCGACATCTAGTGTCAAGTTATAGGAAAATGGATCGTGCCAAACTCTTCCCCGTGTTCAAATATCTATGTATACCTATTTTCATAGCGATCATTCGCACAGTCAAGAAGTGATACACTGCAGGGCCATCTAGTGGTTAATTAAAGTAATGATTTGCTACAGCGCCGTCATGTGGCGAGTTATAGCAAAATGGATAACGCCAAAATATTCTCATTGTTCAAATAGCTATGTATACTGATTTTCATAGCCACCGTTTGAATGGTCAAAAATTTGGCCTGCTGCAGCGTCATCTAGTGGTGAGTTAAAATAATAATGCATTGCAGTGTCATCTAGTGGCGAGTAACATCAAAAGTAACGCAGTTAGAATATATTTATAAGTATTATTTTAATGCACACTTTCCAAATGCAGATCTATCTATACACCAAAGAGCAATTGCATTATGAACACCTATTCAATAGCGCGTTGCTCCTACTTTGGTTTTCAAAACAGCTGCAATTCGCCTGGGCATGGATGCCACTAGTTCTTTGTACATAACTGGAGACAGCGGACTACATAACTGGAGAAAAATAAAGCAGCGGCACAATTTACGTCATTTTATGCATTATTTGCAATTCAGTATATTTTGTTTGCGGAGAAAAATAAACGAACACACCAGATGTTATGCTTCATCCTTAAAATGGAACATGGTGGTGGAACATGATATTGGAACATGGTGGAGCTTGATTTCTGTGACGCTGGGGAGAGGGGGGCAGCTGTTCTCCTTTAAGAAGGCGTACCTTGACAGGACCATCGACGTGATGAAGGAGAAACCGGGATTCATCCGACCAGGCAACTCTCTTTTACATATCCGTGGTCCAGTCTCGATGATCCCGTGCCCACTGTAGGCGTACTTGACAATGAGGCTTGATAAGCAGAGGCACACGAGTGGACGTCTACTCCGCAGTCCCATATCCACCAGTATCCACTGAATGGTCTGTTCCTAAAACACTTGTACTTGGACCTGCATTGTATTTAACAAATATAGTACAATTAATAACACAGTGACATCCAGAGCCTGATTATGACCAACGGGGGCACCGGGCATTGAAGAATTTGGGGGCCACATCTATGAAATTTGTTTTATTTTTCATAGAATTTTGATATAACAAATATATTTCAGAACAATATTTGAAAGTGCGGGCCTTTTCTAGCCGTGGGCCCAGGGCAAAGTCTCGATTTGCCCATGCGATAATAAGGCCCTGGTGACAGCGGAATAACTTAAACATAGTTAATTTCAAATCAATTCAATTCAATTTGGCGAAATCAATTTTGATTGCGGGTTACTCGTGAAACGCTATCCTAAATCACTTAAAACATCCTGAAATACTGGAGCATCACATTTCTTTCCTACAGCAACTTTAAAAGAAACCTTTTTAAAAAATTAAGCAAAGTAGAATAATATAATTTAAAAAATACCCGGAAGAGAAACAATGCGCCTAATCATGAACCTTCCCACTTTCAAAAAAAAAAAAAAAAAAAAAAATTAGCCTGCGGTGTTTGCGGAGTAAAATAAGCGAACACACCGTATGTTGTTATTCTTCATCCTGAAAAGCTGTGCCAAGTAGGGTGTTGGCTGGGGAAGGGGGGGGGGATAAATAAAAAGAAGTGAAGTGAAATGTGGTGGCGGATTGAATTCGGTTTGACTCTGAATGAAAAGCAATGAAATTAACCTTGGGATGAGAATTTGGATGAATTCTTTTGCTTTCGCATTTCTTCCAGGGAAGAACTTTCTTTTGCCTGAAAAATGAGATCAATCTTGCTCGCGTGATTTCGATTATAGAGGGAGAAGGGAATGAAAGCTAAATAAAACGCGACACCGAAATTCAGGAGGTAATATTAAGTTGTAATTTAATATGAGTCTGCGTAAATTTTTCAATGTGCTCATTGATCGTATGCATCCTTGGAAAAACACTGCAAATTACAATTTATGGTTGAAGTTAAAAAGTTATGCGAACTGTATATTTAATGTACTAAGTATTATTTTATGTGCACTACATAATTGCCTTTCTACATGTAACAGTATAAATGTTTCGATTTCTACTTTAAAATGATAATTTTTTCTTCTAAAGATAAAACAGAGAATGTTTAAGAAACCAAACAATTAACGATTTCTGTTATATTTTGTTTTTTAAAGCAATTACACGTAAGTATAGAGGCGAGACGAAATGTAGGTCTGTCTGGTCTCGCAAAAGAGGTAGAATGCTTTGCTTCGTTTCGCAAAATACCAATATTGTAATCAGTGGCGACTCGTGGGTTATTTAAATGGAGGTTCACAAAATAAATTTCGAAAATTAAATATGCAGATAGGCGCACCTTACAAATTAAAATACATTTGGTTTCCAGCGATTAAAGGAAAACAATGCATGCAACTGAAAGAAAATAAGTAATGTCTGGTCTTACATTTCGTCACCAAGATAAGTTTTAGCAAAGATGTTATCTTGATTCATTTTATTTCATTTTTTTTTTTCAAATTATACTTTTGAGAAATGTAACTGCTAGCTCCGAAACACTTATTTTACTCCGATCTTAATTATTCACACCAGTTTGAAAAAAAATTGTACTTAAAAATGATAAAAATAAAGAAAAAAAAATGAATTAACACTAACCGAACATAATAAAAGAAGGGAGAATTCGGAAGAGATAACCGCAAAAAGATTGTCCACGAGCACATTGAAAATGTGAGAACGGAGTGATACCAGCAGCGCCCTACTTCTCCGCAACATTCTCCGCTTCTGTCTCACAGAACGGTACAGAAAGATATTTCGCCGGACGCACGTGCGATCGCGGGAAATACTTTGCTGTAATAACTTACCTTGCAGTGCGTTAGCTATAATAAGCGCTTTTAATAATAGAGGGGGCGGGCGAGTAAAACTCACGTTTTAAATTCACAAAAATCTAGGAGTGTACTTAAAATATTTTTAAATTTATTTTGTTAATGTGTTTATTTTTTAATTTTTCCTTTGGGGGTTTCACGTGCTCATGTGTTCAAATGGAGGAGCCGCCACTGATTGTGATGTTAAAAAGTATTTGTCTCTTCAAGCAAAAAACCACCTCACATCCATCCTTAATCATACATGATCAGTATGTGACGTGTTTAATTCGATTTGCATGATTTTTGCTTAACAACTGTGTAATTTTATAATTAACTCCTTGAGAAGAGAATTATTTAAACATATGTAATTCCTAGTGCCTCTTGATTCAATTTTGATTGTATGTAGCTTGTGCTAGGTTATCCTTCCTTGATTTGCTGAATAACTTCAACCTTTCCGAAGTACTCTGACATCGCAATTCGTTCGAACTGTACATTGAAAAAAAATTTCAATAAATAAATAAAATAAAAAAATTAATAAATAAAAGAAGTAAACTTAAAAGAGCACACGGAAAAGAAAAGCTTTGAAAAGTTGGAACTTTGTGTAGAAAGTACTGTGAAACCTGTACAATTAAGAAGACAACTGAATTATTAAAACATATTTAACTAATAGCCTCGCTAGGTGCAATTTTAAATTGCGTGGAACTCATGAAAAGCCATCCTAAATAACTTACAAAATTTCACGAAACACTCTGGGGGGGCGTACTTCTTTCCAAATGTACCTTAAAAAATATCTGATAAAATATGTGAAAATAATGATAGGAATGAGCACACGGAAGAGAAATGTAGTGTCTCCCGTAAAATTTGAAATTTCATCTTAAAAACTTGTGTTAATAATGCAATTAACAACACCGTTACAACAGTTTTACTTAAGTATGCTTAACTACTAGCCTCTTTAAAATCAGTTTTGACTGTGTGCAGGCGCTAGTTATCGAACGAGCATTGGGGGATTTGCCCTGGGCACACACACAAAAATAGACCAAAAAATTGAGTTTACATCGACATACAGGAAACTCTTGGACAAAACTTTAAGGGGTGATAGGGCACACAATAAAGAATCGTAATCCCATAGCAATCTGGGGTCGAAAACGCAGTTTTAACTTACCCGGTAATAATCACTTTGGGAAAAGTATTGAAGTGTCCGTCTAATTTCTCAACCAAGTTTCATAAACAATAGGCTCGTTTCCAAAAATTTCATCCATGAAATAAAATAGAATTTTTAAACTATCAATTTTAGTCTTCTGTTTCCGGTGAAAAATACTTGACGAAACAAGGGTCGGAAAGTGCTCTGTGTTTTCGGCACTTTTTTCCAAAGTGATTGCTAACAGCTACACGAAGACGACGTTGCTGACCCCGCATTGCTATGTGATTCTGATCCCTTATTATGTTCCCTATCACCCCTTAAAATTTTGCCCTTTAGATTCACCCTGTTTGTTTGTGTGTGATTATGGCAACGCTACACTAGGGCGATCTGCCAGGGGGGAGGGTGCCTTGGTAGGAGGACTAACGCGTATTCACGTTACATCTGGAGAAAACCTACCAAAACTCCAGACCGTTAGATCGACAGCCACGCGATGGGACCCGAACCCGGGACCTTCACACTTCGGCCATCTACCATTTTCAGTGACATAGCCAGTGTGCCATGGTGAGGCCCGTGTCTGAAGTCATCTGACACGTCAGATGACTTCAGATACGTCATCTGACATGGATGTGATATCTGACATGTGTTAGCATGTCAGATGATACGTCATATAACATGTTCATGTGCCAATTTTTTTCATAGATAAAAATTGGCACATGATATGCAAACGGCTGGCCATACCTCTCCTAGAAAGTGGGTATATTTTTATGGATATCATTTAAAAGTAAGAAATAATGCTTTAATGATAATTTCTTGTTAATGTTGTCTTGTAATTCACCTTGTATAGGGCCCGAAAATTGAACCAGGTATATACAGTGGCACAAAATTTGAAAAGTGCCCGGCACAAAATTGTTACAGTCAGGCCCTGATTGAGTGTAACACGTGAAAAACTACCCTAAATAGCTTATGTCTGCCAGAAAAATCTTCTTTTTTTCAACATCACGTAAAGAAAAGAAATCCTTTAGAGAAAATTTTAAAAAGTAAAATTAAAAAAAGAGACACTCGGAAGAGAAACAATGCACCTAATCATATCCCCTTCCAAAAAGTAAACCCCCTCCCTGCTTTTAAAAAAATTAGCCTGCGGTGTTTGCGGAGAAGAATAAGCGAGCACCGTGTGTTATTCTTCTTTCTGAAAAGCAGTACGGAGTAGTGCAGGAGATGGCGGGAAGCGGGAATAACTGAAAAGAAGTGAAATGTGGTGGCGAATTGAATTCGCTTAACTTAGAATGAAAAGCAATGAAATTAACCCTGAGATGAAGAGGTTGGATGGATTCTCTTGCTTTCGCATTTCTTCCCGGGAAGAACAGTTTCCTGGTTGAAAAATAAGATCGATCTGCTCCAGGGACTTCGATTATGGGGTGGGGGGAGGGAATAAAACTTAAAGGGAGAATAAGAAATCGGATTCAGGAAGTGTTATTCATTATAATTGAAGATGTATCTGCCTAAATTTGCCATAGTCGCTCATCATTTATTAGTATCTATGGGAAAGGAGTTACTGAGTGCATTTAAATGGCTATCGTGACTATGTTTTTGTAATTTTTTGAAGACAGAATTGGGGGCATATTACTGCAGAGCCTCCAATTCTGAAGGAAAAACTGTGAACAGTTTATAAATTTAATGATTTTTTTCAAATACGTACAAGAAATGCATAGTGTATCAGCGACTTTAGGAAATATTTGTAAAATTACAACCTAATGACTTTTTTTGAATTTTTTTTTATCTTTTCATTTCATACTTATATCGTAAATATACCATCTTTAAATGGGGTTGTCAAATCGTGTGCGCGGGAACAGCCAGCTGCGTCAAAAAAGGGTCTCTATATCTGTGGCACGCGATGAACATTTTGATCGTCCGCCATCTTGCTGGTAGTTAAGTCGAGCGATGGCAACGGCGGCCCTTTTTTCAGCATTGGGAAAGGGTTGCGCCTCAAAGGGTTAAATCATCGTAAGTTTCCAGAATTAGTATTTCTAAGTAACATTAAAAAAATGTGTAAAGCAAAAAAGTGGAATATCCATTCCGTATTAGATCGCAGTGCGTCACAACAAAATAATTTTTTTGTGACGTCTGAAGCGGGTCTAAATTACTGGTATATTCTGAAATGCGTATCGATAGTGTTCTGGAGAAGATGAAGATCTTTAAGTTTCCTTTTACAAGAGATGTAGAAATCATGTATAAATTCTTTTTCCTATTAGACATTGAAAAATATTGGTCGTTAGATGAATTTTACTTTGATGTGAAAACAAATTACAAGGACACGTACTTAAATCAGCTAAAGCCATAAATTTGATAGCTTTAGACGTGTCCCACGTGGCGCAAAATACATCAGCCTTTCATCTGACCCGAAAGGAAAATTCTATGAAAAAGCCATAAAGATACGTCTTGAAAGCATTAAAAGAAAAGCATAGAATACGGGTGATCCAGGGAAAAAAGAGATAAAACTATTCAGATTTTTTTTTTATTTTTAGTTTCTTTGTAGTCGATAAGGGATGTAGACAATCTGGTATAATTTCTTTTCATTAGTTTTTTCTTTTTAATGTCCGACGTTAGATGTATTTACCTCGGCGCGTAAAAAAAAAATTGAAGATGGTTAAATAATAATAAAAAGAATAAAAAACACTTATTTAAATGAACGAAAACGATTAATTTGAAGCGTTTGCGTCGCTGTGCTTTCGAGAACAATTTACGAACGTTCCTGAAGCTAGCGCAATCTTTAGTTGAGACTCCTTGGTTTATGCGGTTTTCAGAAAACCGACAAATGCAAATGCACCTCGGCAATGATTGGTGTACAGGGTGTGGTAGATAAGTAATGAAACTCAGTCTAGAGAAACAAATTTATTGATCCTATTTTTACAAATCGTTCATATTCTTCAAAGTACTCGCCTTGGGCGTCAATACAACGTTGCCAGCGCGTTTTCCAAGCTTCATAGGCCCCACTGTAGTACGTTTGAGTTACCCCAGTTAGTTCCTTCGTGACAGCACGTTGGATGTTCGGAATATCGTCGAAACGATGACCCTTCAGGCATCTTTTGACCTTCGGAAATAGGAAGAAATCAGGAGGACTCAAGTCAGGGCTGTATGGTGGCTGTGGCAGAACTTCAACTCCAATTCGGATCAAGTAGGAGGTCACGAGGAACGCTGTGTGCGCCGGAGCGTTGTCATGGTGGAGACGCCAGCGTTGAGCAAGGTCCTGTCGCTTCCGTTTGACGGCTCTGTGCAATCGCTGAAGGACTTCTTTGTAGAATTCGCCATTTACAGTTTTCCCCTGAAGGACAAACTCTTTGTGAATTAACCCCCGCTTGTCGAAAAACACAATCAGCATTGTCTTGATGCGGGACTTTGACATTCTTGCTTTCTTCGGCCGCGGGGATGCCGGTGTGTGCCACTCCGAGCTCTGGGCCTTCGTCTCCGGGTCGTATTGGAATGTCCACGATTCGTCGCCTGTTACTACGTTGTCTAAAAAGTCTGGATTATTTTCCAATTCATTCAACATCTCACGGCAAACGTCCACTCGTCGTTGCTTTTGTTCGGCGGTGAGCACTCGGGGAACCAATTTTGCGCAAACTTTCCTCATCATCAAATCTTGCGTAACAATTTGGTGAACCGTAAATTTATTCACGGAGACCTCATCGGCGATCATTTGGAGACTTAAACGACGGTCGGAGTCCAGGAGTTCTTTCACTTTGGCCACCGTTTCATCCACACGACTCGTTGAAGGGCGTCCAGATCGTTCCATGTCTTCAACGGATTCCCTCCCGTTTTTAAATTCATTAAACCACCGGAACACTTGAGCTCTTGATAGGGGGTCTTCTTTGTAGGCCTCCGTAATCATAGCAAAAGTTTCCGAAGCAGTTTTGCCCAAGCGAAAGCAAAATTTGATTGCATACCGCTGTTCTATTGAGCGATTCATCTTCAGCGTTTTCACAAGTGTCACGGACACACAAACAACGTAATACGCGAAGCTCGACCCTCACTGCACCAGGCATTTTCGCCGATCCCAACCGCCCGCGCGGATACCGCGTCTGCGCATGCTCAGCGAGATCGAGAGACCGGAAACCGCACAAAGCTTTAAGGACGGTGCTGGCGCCATCTGTTCGGTGAAAATGTAGTTAGTTTATTATAGTGATAATGAATATATAGAGGATGACACATATTGAAATGTAAATTTTATTACCAGATCGCAGAGGTAAGTGTTTTGTTTTTATTTCTGATTGTATTTATTCTTATATGGTTTTTGAAATAAACATTTTCAATAATGAATATAAACAAATATACTGGCATTTTTCTACTTACATGTACTACATTAAAAAAAAAAAATTCGGTTGATTTAAATAAATTTGTAAGTATCAGGTATTTTTTGAATGTTTTAAAACTAAAAGTAACTGCTCTGTAATAATAGGATGCAATAAATAAGTTACATACATTGTTTTGTTTTTCTTTAAATAAATAAATAAAAAAAACTTTAAAAAAATAAGCTGATAAATATATATTTATATATATAACAGGTAAGTATTAAATATATACATCCATTAGTTTTGTACTTTGTTGTTTTTAAATATCTATCTGATCTATTCTTCTACACATGTCTCAAAAAAGTAATGAGATGTTTCATAATATTATGTTAGTTAATTTTGTATATATAATGAGAAAAATTATATATACTTTTCTCATTATATATACAAATGTAATAAGGCATTATTTATTCTGTATTATACACACAGGAGTTTTATCAACAAGAACAAAATCAAAGAAACAAAATCTGTCTCACTTGGTACACAGATTAAAATTATGCAATTGCACCAAGGATTCAAAAAAAATTCAGGAAGTGTTTACAATTAAAAATATTAATTTTTCTGCATCTGGTAACAGGAAGAGTGCGGCATGGCAGTAGGTGCTGCTGATTATTTTAAACTCACAGATAAATCTGGCAAATTTTAAAAGTTTTTTTTTCTTCCAGAACATGAATTTTTTAATAATTATATATTTTTTAGATATTAAGTATTGCAGTTTTGAGGCCCAAGATTTTTTTTTTTTTTTTTTTTTTTTTTTGTAGACATGGGCTTTATGGCCCTATTCTATAATCAGGCCCTGATTGGACAAAAGGTAGCCGAGAGGGTGGGGGGGGTGTTACAAATCTGGTATTGGAATTTGAAAAATTGGTGACTTATTCTACATTTCTGTGGAATCTTGCATGTGTGCACATATGAATTTAAATTTGAAAAATAATAATGAAGGCATATTAATAAAATAGCATCCTACTATACAGCTATGTTGATACCTGACTCATTGACTGGAACAATTCTGGTTCAACCACTCCAAGATAAAACTCTTACCACCATCACTCCAAAAAGATTACAAAGTTCTGTACGACAAAGTAATAAAATCTATGTATCATTTGAAATTTTTCATAATAATGTATAAAAATAATCTGCACGATTCTAAAAATCTGAAAATCCACCTGTTCCCTAATTTTCAAACGAGTTTTCACTATTTTCATCTCTATTTTATTTCCGAGAGTTAAAATGAAGTTAATCATATGTGCGAAAAAATTAGGTGTTGCAAGTGATAATGGCATCATACTGAAGTCCTGGTCATCAGGCTTTGAAGGGAAAGTTGCGATTCCAATTAGTTTACAATAGTTTTTCTCGATTACCAAGTTAACTCTTTTTGACAAATAAAATGATTTCCTCTGCATGAAATATTCATGTAAGAATGGATTTTCTTAGCAAAATTCAATCTTTCAAATGTGAAAACTTTTTGCGCGTTTATAGGAAAATGCAGTTTTGATTTCGGTATGTACCATAATAAAAATTGAATATGAAGTTATTCTTTTTTAAGTGACAAAGATGGAATATATTGAGTGTAGACCATCTTTTCTAGAACCCATTGTAATTGCCTCCACACCACGATGGGCTTTGACTTCTAGTAAATATATAACTATGTAGCCTATGTAAATGCAAATGTTTTATTACTGTATTTCCTTTTAGATTTGGGTGGATAAATTATGCAGTGAAAGTCATGTAACATGGAGAGTATTAAAGACATATCCAAGATCTGGCGAATAGAAAACAGAGACATATTCCCACGAAGACTCCTTGACCATACAAGCAAGGTATCGTAGTAAAGAATATCATTCTGTTTTTTGTGTTTTGTTCATGTGTGCTCTACTGCCGATGTGCATGCAAGTTGTGTAAAATGGCTGCACAGTACGAAAAGGTTGCATGTTTTTATTGCAATGAGCAAGTTTTGATTGTAGTTTATTCAGGGAACGTTAAGGTCACAGATAAATTTTGGTTTCTGATCCTGGTGCTACAGATTGATACAGAAAATTCTTCTACTGGGGATGTCATTTATTCAATGTTTGTTTACGTTTTAAGCCTAATGGCCAACAGCTCGGAAAAGCTATTATAACTTATCAAAAAATTCTACTAGTAACCATCTAATTTGGACAGGAAGAAAGTAAACATATTTATTTAACATCATAAACATACATATTCACTTACATGAACAGACACAAATACATACGAAACCTTTCAAAGCGAGCATCTGTTACAAACTTATCCTTTGGAACAACCTATGATCACAGCACAGATAATGCCGATGTCCTTTTCTTCATTTACAATATAAACCCTTCTGGTTCATTTACAATATAAAAGTTTTACTAGCTGCTGTTATGACTTTTCCCATTTATTTCACACCAAAATCTACAAGATATAAGGGTTTCTCTGATAAAAAAATCATTTTTTAAATATTTTTTTTTGCCACAACGTAATGCGGAACAATACAATTAAATTGGCGGGTTAACATTGTTTTACCTACACCAGCTGATTCAGAGGTGTCCTTCTTCTCGACATGAAAGGACCCCATTAACATGTGTAACAGTCATAACTACGTCTTGCCAAAATTTGCTTTGTGGTCCTTAATCTTGCCTTGTGGATAACTAACAAGTTCCTTATTTACTATCGTATATAGATTGTATCACATGAATTTTATTAAAAATAAACTACATTGCACTCATGTTTTAATTCTTAATTCAAGATTACCCAGCTGTTATTACCTTTAAAAACCAGCATAACCATCCGATTCATTGTGCTGATAGCCTCAAACATAGAGACATGTCCGTAGATACAAAGGAAAAATTATGTTCGTTATTTCGACGGGGACACAATCCGTCTTCAGCTCATCATTCATTAAAAATGGATTTAATGCTAGAACACAGAGATAATTATTTTAAAGTTGCCACTGATGGGCATTATCTTCCCACAGTATCTGTAGTTGATAAATTATATAAAAAGGAATTTTCACATGAGTATGGTAATTTTGAAGGAGATAAAATGTTTCAAAAATTAGAAGAAATGCTACAGGAATACAACAGCTATTCTGGTGGTTCTGCGAAATTTCACAGAACAACAGATGGAAAACATTATTTTGTAGTTCTTTGCACACCAATTATGCTGCGTCTACATGCAAAAGTAGTACAAGCTCGGGAATTAGTGCTGTTAGATGCAGCTGGGGGAATGGACAAACAAAGACATAGGATATATGCATTTGTCACCCCGACTGTTGCTGGTGGTCTTCCACTCGGCATAAGAATTACTGATTCTGAAAACGAATATGTTTTTACAGAAGCATTAGAGTGCTTTAAAAATCTTGTTATAGAAAATGGCTTTTATTTGCAGAAATTTCCTACTGGGTTTCTCACAGATAACGATATGAAAGAACGTAGTGCTTTGAAAAAGATTTTTCCTCAATCAACATTACTACTATGCCAATTCTACATGCTTAAATCAATGTGGTCTTGGCTTTGCAATAAATCGCATGCCATTAAGTCTGAACATCGACAGGAATTATATTTTCATTTCAAAGATTTAATATATTCCTTCAGTGCTGAAAAAGCTACCGAAAACTTTTCTCTTTTTTCAGAGCGATGCCAAAATATGGGGTACGAAAATCTTACAAAACATATAGCTTGGTTATGGCAGTTTAAAGAAGACTGGATATCATTCTACCGCAAAAATCTTCCTACACGTGGGAATAACACAACGAATTATGTAGAAATCGCTTTTAGGATCTTGAAAGATATGGTATTTCAAAGAATTTTAGCATACAACTTAAACCAATTGGTTGACTTTCTAATGACTAGGTATGAAAATTACATGCGCCAATGTCTTATTGATTTTGCAAATGGACATTACACAAGCTTAGTTTATAAATACCGGTAGTTTCATTAGGTATTTATAAACTAAGCTTTACAGACAATAGTACCAATAAACAGGGCTACTATATTGGCATGACAAAACGAAAAATCAAAGACCGAAAAAAGGAACATCAAACAGACATTAAATTCAATAAAACCACTACTGCCCTCGCAAAAATAGCCCAGGAACACCCCATAGAAATCAACTTTAACAATAGCCAAAAACTCGCCAATTACAAAAACAGTCATTATGCCCTAAATATGGAAGCCCTACAAATTATAACCACAGATGGCGTGGTGAATGATATGACGCACGCGCAGATCGATCCTGGGGGAACGCCCTGCTGAGGAAGAGAGCTGGCCATTTGGAGCCAAGACCTATGCTGAAGAAGGTGGTGGCCGCCACCGATAGTGCTACATACGGATTTTAATGTGTTTTTACCTGTTTTTAAAAGAGTTTTATGTTTTATAAATAATGTATGTTTTATAAATCTTTATTTTATATATTTAAAATCGTCTTTTTTAATTAAGATCTAAATGCGCATGCATGCATGCAGGATAAATTTTTAAATTCAATCCTTGGTGGAAGAATACAATGCAAATTTTAAATAAATTTTACCTAAATCTAATAAGAGATGATATGTACATGCATGACAACAATTATTCCTCCACAACTGTATATATATATATTATTTTCATTGTGCTCTGTGTTTGTGGTTAAATTTTCTAATTTACAATTTTGTGGTATTAAAATAAACTAGAAATAATTATGGTGTTATATAACCTATTTATTGCAAAATTAAAGTAAGCTTTTATGTGGTATTTCTCGTCTTAAGGGTAAGCTTTTAAGTTTTGAAATCACTTTTTTCTATCATCTCGTGTTGCATTTTACTTTAATTATTTATATGCTTTTACTTTTATGCATTTTTAAAGTAGGATTACACTCCTCTATAAGGGTCCTATGTAAAAAAAGAAACAATTTTGTTTGTGTTGTATGTTATGAAAAAACATACCTTCTGGCTCATAAATCAATTTAGGAAGCTTTCAAAAAAATTTTCAAATGCTTAAAAAAGAAAAAGAAAGTCACAGATTATATTGTAAAACATATATCACTGTAAAATGAGATGAGATTTTCTTTTAAAGTAATTATGTATGTGTGTGAATCACAATAAAAGTAAATTATTATTCCAAATGTTTTAAATTTCTTTTATGCATTCTATTCATATTCCTTTTATTTGAGATGTTTTTTGCTGTTTCCTAAGAGGAAAAAAATGTTTCTGGTTTATATTCTTTTTTCTCCAATAAAATAATTGAAAACTAAAAAATATTACTATATACTGAGTAAGGGTATTTATGTTGCAAATCACTTCACTATTTTATATAAATTACCAGAATTGCATGTATCATTATTTCAAAATTTCTTTTGTATTAGTTTTGTTATGTTATTGCTAAATAAACTTTTTTTTATATATAAAGACTACATTACTTGTGCTTTTGTATGTTCATAAGACACTATGTCAATAATTATGTAATGTTAATTTTGCAATTTTCTTTGAATGTTACTGCTACTGAAAAACAATAGACACACAGTAATAAGGGATTTTTTTTTTTTTTTTTTGAGTTCAATATAAGAATATTGTTTTAATACTAAAGAATACTTCAGTATTATAATACTATTACAATTTACTATTGTAAATAGTATAATACTGGCACAGTCAACGCTCCTTATATTGACCATACATTACATTGCTTTTTTTCTTTATCTGTGTGTTTAATGCAAAGTATTTTATCGGTGGTCAGTCCAGGAATTTTTTATAGGCTCCCATTTTTGTGAATTTCAATACTAATTTTGCGAAATTCAACACTGATTTTTGTGAATTTTCATACCAATTTTTAATAAAGATCACTTTTTTGTTAAAATAATTGATACAGATTAAATTGTAAGGAAAAACAGACCCAGTTTTCGTTTGCATCGACCCCTGTTTATTGTAATTATATCATAACACCAGTTTTGTTAATAATCCCTGACTGTGTATACCAATATGCTGTATTTTTTTTTCTTCTTGCGTAAAAACTGTCCAGTGTCATCTTATCCCAATTCAACAGACACTCATTTCGTAATGTGAATATTCGTAATGTATTTCGTGACGTGAATATATGTGGTTGTGGGGCCGGCCCCACAACCACATATATTCACGTCAGTGGAGTAGCGAAGGGGGGGGGTTAGGGGGGTTATAACCCCCCCATGAGGAATTTTTTGCCATACAAAATGTATATTCCTCACTCCCTTATCATACACCAGTACCGTATACATATATGTGAGTTGCAGAAGTCGTACCCCACCCCCTTCCCCATGAAAAATTTCTGGCTACGCCACTGATTCACGTACATATAACTTACTCTTAACTGCCAACTAGTACGGAATAGAATTAACCACTTTTTCTACATGATTTTTCGGCTTAAAATATAGCAAAATTTTTGTGCTGCACGCTCGAGCTGGTTACTATTTTGAAAAAAATAATTAAAAAATATACTGTTTACAAAAAGTGGTTAATTATATTCCGTAGTAGTTGGCAGCTATGACTTACTATGTATAAGTGTAAATTATTGGAGGCGCCCATAAAGTGGCTCTATGGGTCCATAGAATTCTACACCAATGTCAGGGCTGGGGAGTAGCGCGCTACTTGTAGCGAAACTACAGTAGCCGCTACTTTTTTTTGTAGTTTGTAGTGTAGCGCGCTACTTTTTTAAAAAAGTAGTGTAGCGTGTAGCGCGCTACAAAAAAAACAGTAGTTTGTAGCGAATTTTGGAAGCTACTTTTGCCGTGTCATCATTTCCGGCGATTGATCCTGTGGTGCAATTTCTCTCTCTTCTGACTCCAAGCATAACTGAAACTGATGCTTGAAAGACACCCAATCTCTCCCCCGCCCCCCCCTCCCAGGGGACACACCCACACGAGGGGGGAGGGGGTTTGCTTTGCCTGAAGCGGAAGCCTGACATTGTGCATCTTTTTTCTTTTTATCGTTCTCAGTATTATTTGTAGAATCACCAATCTGCCATAAAGAGGACAAAAAAGGAAGGAAAGAGAGGTCCAAAGTTGAACAGAGGTTATTTTGATGGGGCCTCGAGAGTCTCATTATCACACGGGCGTGTGGGCCCGTGAGCCCCTGAAAAAAAAAAAAGGCCTCGCAAATCTCTCCATTTATTGTATAATAAATTTATATATGCTGCAATAATAATTTTTTTTAAGCTAAATTTCCTTTATCTATATCATAATTGTGTAACAATAAAAAGGCTTCGAGACTTATTTTCTGTTCTTCTTTCTAACACAATGATAATGGTTTCTAAGACTAGATCAATAAAATAGAAATTAAAGGCGTTATTGAAAATTTATGGCCATATGTACTTATCACAAAATATCCATTAGTTAGCATTTTTTTAAATATTATGATGAAGAAAAGAAAATTTTCTGGCAGGTGGAACTCAGCGCACACATACGCTAATAATACAAATGGATTAAAAATATATTAAAATCAATTTTAAATGCATAGTCTTGTTCTAAATGAGTATAAATACATGGGTAATTTTTAATTTAATTTTAGAATTATTTTGAAATGTTTTATTTTTATGCTGGGAAAATAGAAAACAATCACAAATAAGTTAAAATGTCTGTAATAGTATAGGGGCCCAAAACAACCTTTTTTCTTTTTTGCCCCGGGGCCACATCTATGTCTGATCAGGGTCTGCATATTTTTGACTGCTATTGCGTGTTTGCAACATAAAAATGAGTATTTTTGCTTTCGAAAAGGAATTTTACATATCTGTAAATTGTATGCTTTTGTAACATCATTAATTTTCTTTGATCTTTTTTTATATTGCACCCATAAATACAGTGTAGTGTCCACTTGCCAGGATGATTGCCAATCATTCAGTGTCCAGTATTCCGTGAAGCGTGAGAAAAACTTACGGTTTTCTCACAGGAATTTTCTTGAAAGCATCGAGACCGCTTCTGGAAGAGTCACCGACATTTTTAATTTTCTCTTTGCCTCCTCCTTATGATCGATGCATTGAACAACAATTTTATTTATGCTTAGTTTTACTAAGTTTATTTATATTAAGGTTTGGTCATTTTTCGACGTTACAGTGCACTTTTTTGAGTTTGGGCACTCTTTATTATCTTTGTGTCCTGGTGGTGTGTTCAACTTCCACAAAAGTAGTGACAGTTCTGCAGTATTGTAGCTTTTCAAACATTAATTAATCACGTGATTATGTTCTACAACTCTGAATGTTTTTTGTCTCAAAGAAGTGTAAAAACTGATTAGTACATTTTTCGTGGAACCTGAAACTGAAAAAAAGAAAGTAAATATGTAGAAATTGTACACAATTTTTTTTTTTTTTTTTTTTTTTTTTTTGACGAGTTGATAACCTTATCTTTTTTGAGTTTGTTGAAAAGGGACAAAAGGTATAAGCTTATTCATCCAAGATATTATTTCAGGGGCTAAAAATATTGCTGACCTCGGTTACAGTGTTCTTCGTTTGTAGTGACAGTTTTCAGATCCGGTCCTAAGGTAGAGCAAATGGTGCGACGGCACCGGGCGCCATCTCTAACAAGGCTGTTCAGAATAATATAGCACTGTGGATGTCGGAAATGGTTTCATTTACCTGTTAATAATTGTTTAATAATAAATCTTTTAGTCAATGTACAGTAGTAATCAATCATGTCAATAGTGAATTTTAGTGAACTTTCTGTGAAAAAATAAATTATTAACAGGTACTCGAGGACGACTTATCAAACCCTACATTGTTACGTGATTCATAACCGTCTTATTTACCTTTACCACTCTTTAACTTCTTGCCAATGAGTTTCAGAGCACCATGCATATTTGACAGTCCGTATATTATTGAAGTTGAAAGCCTCATTTTAACCCCTGAAAGCTTTTATAGCTAAATGTGTGGCGTAGCTAGGTGCAAGAGCTGATCTAGGGTACGTGGCGCCTCCCTGCAAACGTAAAGAAGCCCCGTGTTATGCTCCAGATTAAGTTTTCCTTAGTTTTTTAGTTCGAATGTGGCGCTCCGATGCCTTGCTTACCGTGTCGGGCCGTCCCTGGCTACGGGTGAGCAAGGAAGGTCAACTGTACCCGGGCGCAGCATCGGCCAAGGGGCGCCAAATGGTATATGAAAGCTACCTAGTTGCATTTTTAAAAAATAGGAGAGGGCGCAAAATCTTCAGTTGTCAGGTGGAAACGAGATTTAGTCATTTGCTGTGGGACAGAGAAACTGTTCTCTCAGCTTGTTTCCATCCCAGATTCAAACTATTCTGGATTGAGGAGGAGAGGAAGACCGAAGCCAAACAAATGGATGGAGGAATACCTCCAGAATATGTTTCCGACAACTTTAGATATCAGTATCGAGGATCAGCCCATGGATGATGACTTTTCTGGTTTTTTTAATTTCTCTTTCGCATGCACTCGAAATAGTTACGAGGAAGAACTTACAAGGTTCTTGTCAGAGCCAATTAAACCCGTATTTTCGCTTTCGGCGCACACGTATATGAAAGAAGCCTTCAAAAAAACCTAACACTGGCGTGCCGTCCAGTGCATCTGTACAAAGATTGTTTTCGATTGCATCGGACGTATTTTCTCCTCGACGATCATGTTTGGCGGATAACAATTTTGAGATCCAGCTCTTGTTAAAAATTAATAAACATGTTTTTGAATAAATTTATGTGGTTTTTATTTTATACTAGAGGCATGGCAGTCTTCCATGAATATGTTGAAATTCTGCTTTCTTTCGTTAAAATTTTAAAGTGTCTATTATATTTAAATTATTAGGTTTTTTGTGTAATAATTTTCAGAATTTAATACGAAAATATGAGAATTTCTATTAATAATTAATAGTTTGTAAAATCCTTAGAGACTTATCTCTCTCTTAGCCTTAAAATAACAATATAATTCTATAAAATTCTTTTATACCTAACACAAAGAAAAAGTTGTGTTGATGATAATAACTTTTAAAATTTCTTTAACATATATAGATGATTTTTTTAATGCAATGTTTTAAATAGATATATCATGAATTTAATTAGTAATTGTTTTCATTATTTTATAATATACATATCATATGTGATGTTTTCAATTAAAACAATTATACAATATTACATGGTTCACACGGGTCATTCGTCATAAATCACTAATTTGGTAAGTCATGAAAAAAGGCCTTTATACTCATTAATTTTGATTTGTGCTCAAGAAACTAGAATGTTTGTACAACATGAAAGGGGTCTCAAAACGGGCCTTTTTTCCCCATTCAGACATCCATTTTATTATTATATTTTTAAAAACTTTTTTAGTTCTCATGATTTTTCTCATGCTTTCAGAGCTCACTTTCCCAATTTATTTTTATCATAGAGGTATTAAAACTTAATTAGTTTCAGCAATACTTCAATAATTAGCAGTTGTTGCAGTAGCGTATATATAGGCTTCCATTTCGGGGGGTGGGGGACGATTCGGTATTTTAAACTTTATTGTTCTAAAGTTAAAAGAAATGTTTCAAAATAGCTCCTTTTTAATAATTGCTTTACATTTTCGGAGGGGGCCCGCCTCCCCCTGCTCAAATACTCGCCTGGTAGTTGTTTATTAGAGCAATAGTTTTTTCTAATTAAAGGCGAAAAGGTGCCCGGGGTCTTTCGTGCGTCCACCAAATCTGCGGCGCTCAACGCTACAAGGAAACCACCTTTTATTAAACGCGTTCTTTGGACGCGAGAGACACCCGCTGAGGTCATTAATCACGCTGGACGCGAGTAGAAAACCAAGGCTTTAGATATCGATAGTTTTCTCTAATTAGGTTATAAATATCCTTAAATATGAATGTAATGCAAATTGAATCTGTTAGCAAAATTTGTCTCCTAAAAGTAGCGAAGTAGCGACTACATTTCAAAAGTAGTGTAGCTAACTACATTTGTCAAAAAGTAGTTGTAGTTGTAGTTAACTACATTTTTCGAAAAGTAGCGGTAGTTGTAGCGCGCTACAAAAAAAAAGTAGTTTTTCCCACCACTGACCAATGTAAGGTAAGTATCCATGTTAGTATCTTTCTGCCATGTTATAAGTTAAAAATAGAAGCAAAGAAAAAAATCCAATAGGAAAAATACATTTTCGATGAGATAGTGCATTTTAGACACATCTGAACTTTTCTTCATTACATACTTTACATTGCATAATCTGATTTTAATTAACCAGAGCCTGGCGAGGGCAGCTTATTAGTAACATTGTGTGTTACATGGCATCACAATGAATACTAAATCATGATTGAAACCCAAAGAAGAAAATTTTTAAAAGTACAAGTAAAGTTTTTTTTTTAAACGTTTGTAAATGGCGTAAAATACTTTTTTTATGTCGGTATAAATTAGTTTTCTGTATTTAGTGGTAAATTATTGGGTGGGCTCAGCCCCTATTCACAATTTATTGGGGGGGGGGGCTCGAGCCCCACGGGCCCATATAACTCTACGCCTATGGTAAGTTTACACCAAATTTGAAATAGAAAAACTGTGGATTATGCAATATTAACTTAAAATGCAAAATGCAAAAATAAAAATCAAGACTATAACATTATGAAATGCTCAATTTCTAATAATTTAAAGTTATTAAAATTCATTTGATTTAAATAATTTCTTTAAACTAAGAAGCAAAAACTTTAAATCTGTTTAATAATACTAATGTGAAATATAGTTTTTTTTTTAAATAAAAAATACCTTTAATAAAAAATTCAGAAATTTACATTAAAAAGCCTTAATTTACGTTTCATATGTAAATTAAATTTATAATTTAACATTTTTATGCTTTTATTTTTCATCAGCTAAAGCAAAATTGAAGATCTGGTAATAAAATTTACATTTCAATATGTGTCATCTTCAGTCACTTTTATTTGATTATTATAAAATAAACTAATTTTCATTAACTAAAATTATGTTACATTAAAATGAGCGTTGAAAAATATTCATTGAAGATAATAGATAATCTAATTTATTGATTAATTCATTATCACTATATCCATTATCAGTATAATAAACTAACTGCATTTTCACCGAACAGATGGCGCCAGCACCGTCCTTAAAGCTCTGTGCGGTTTCCGGTCTCTCCATCTCGCTGAGCATGCGCAGACGCGGTATTCGCGCGGGCGGTTGGGATCGGCGAAAATGCCTGCACCAGAGCTCCGACGCGACTGCGAACCGGTTCTATTGTTAGCTCAGATCCCCCACCACGTGACCTGCAGGTGGAGACTGCCCTGTGAGCGACTGGGGCGCCGCGCGGCGGCCAGTCTCATTTCTTATCTACCACACCCTGTATATAAGGTGGTAATACCGACATCCCGCATTTCTCTCACTTTTCTTGCTTTAGTTACGTTAACTTTTATTTTGTTATAATTTGAATTTATGTTTGCGTTAATGTTCAGTTTGTTAATCAAATAGTTATTTTTTTGACGCCAACTGTCGTTTATTAATATGTATGGCTTTGTCTAACAACAAGTAGCAGACCATCCGAAAAATTTAGCTCTAGACGTGCCTCATGTGACTGAGTACTGCAGCCTTTCATTTGGCCCGAAAAGAAAATTCTATGAAAAAAAACATCGAGTTTTACCCTTTAACGCGCAGTGTTCCGGCTCTGGGAACACCAAACTCTGACGTTTTGACTTTTGATTTCTACAAAAATAGTTACGGGTGACATAGCTCCACGAGAATCCTTTACTTTTTAGCACGTCATTACCCGTAAAAAAATGTCACGATTATTTTTAATTGCACTGACATCTGCTGAAAAATGGAAGAATGCGAGAACAGCTGGATAGATTGCCCAATGCTGAAAAAAAGACAGCCTGTGTGGCACAGCCAGCTGTCGTCAAAAAAGGGTCTCTAAATCTGTGGCACGCGATGAACGTTTCGATCGTCCGCCATCTTGCTGGTAGTTAGGTCGAGCGATGGGAACGGCTGCCCTTTTTTCTGCATTGTGAAAGGGTTGCGCCTCAAAGGGTTAACCATCATCCCCTAGATTGTAGGAGGCCGAATGTTTAAAATTTTGACGCCATTACAGGTGGTCATTACAGGTCGTCAGTACAAGTTTAAAATGTTGGTTGCGAGATGAATTTTATTTTGGTTTGCAAAATAAACTACAGAAAAATTATTCTGAATTCGTCCCTTAAATCACTAAAACCATAAACGTGATAGCTCCAGAATTTTCCCACGTGGCCCAACAATACTTCAGCCTTTTATCTGACCTGAAAAGAAAAAAAAAGAAATCCCTGAAAAAAACAAGCCATAACGATACGTCTTGAAAGCATTAAAAGAAAAGCATTGAATAGGTTAAAGCGGGGAGAAATAAAATGTAAAAGGTTAAAATAAAAAGGCAGTCAGGGTCAACTTTCTACGAAGAGAGGGGTTGGAAAAACAAATGAAAAGGGAATTAAAGTGAGCAAACAGAAAGTCCGTGGAAAGAAAGGGATGACGGTGAAATATAAAAGAAAAATGGTTGATATGTATAAAGGGAATTAGAAGATTTCAAAAGAAATGGTTTCAGAGTAGGAAAGGGAGCAGCGGATGAATCATGGCGTTTAGTACAGAATAAAATCATTCTGTCTTTTGGAATACTTTAACTTTTTGGTTATGGGTACGCTTGCCCATAACGAGACGTCCCGGTTTGCAGACAAAATCCCGGTGTCCCGGCCGGTTTACTTCACGTCCCGGTAAAAATGAAATTTGATTATAGATGACCAAAAAAGTCTAAAAATAATTAACTGTGAAGGATTTTTAAGGATAATTACTTTGTCATTTATTTCACTGTACTGTATAAAAAGTGAGAACTATCGAAGAGTGGTGGTGTGCTAATAAGTATTGTTCAAATTTTTATTCCTCATTCAAAGTGTTTCTTTTTACTTAAGCAACTTATAAACATTAACATGTAAGAAATAAAATGTTTAAATTTATATGCTTGTGTCATTTATTAATACCCCTGGTTCTGGTTCTTAATCAGTAACTATTTATTCATAGCATTGAGAATAAACTATCCTCTAAAACACTCCAAAATCCCGCCAAAAGTGTGTACCCTTCAGGGGAAAATCTAAATGTAGTGTCACGGCCAGGAATTTGGACCTAGGGGAGGCGATTTACCTCCGTGGTGGACTTTCTAAGGGATCCTAACCCGTATTTACGCGAAATTTCGTAGAAAACCACGGGAAACTCCAAACTGTTAGGTCGGCGGACTCGATCTGGTTTTGAACCAGGCAACTTCCGTCTCTCAGTTGAGAGCGCAAACGCGTTCAGCCACAGGTCGGGCAAATGTACCCTTGAATACCCGTGACACCGAGGCAGTCCGGTGTCCCGGTTTAATATTTCAGAAATCTGGCAAGACTAGTGATGGGAAAAGGGGGTTGTTTTTTGGTGTAAATCCCTAAGTTTGATTCTTCGTTTTGTAAACTTTTCAAAAAATAAATACTATTAAAAAGGAACAAATTAAATACTCGTGCTAACCCTTTAACGCGCAGTGGTCCCGCTCTGGGATCACCAAACTCTGATATTTTGACTGTTGCCAGCCACGAATAATAGATTGGATTTATATCAAAATAGTTGCGGGTGACCTAGCTCCCCGAGAATCCTTTACTTTTTAGCACGTCATTTCCCGTCAGAAAATGGTCACGACTATTTTTAACCGCACTGGCATCTGCTGGAAAATGGAAGAATGCGAAAACAGCTGGATCGATTGCCCAATGCTGAAAAAAGGGCAGCCGGTGCCATCGCTCGACTTAACTACCAGCAAGATGGCGGACAATCGAAACGTTCATCGCGTGCCACAGATCTAGAGACCCTTTTTTGACGCAGCTGGCTGTGCGCGAGCACAGCCGGCTGTCGTCAAAAAGGGGTCTCTAGATCTGTGGCACGCGATGAACGTTTCGATTTCCGCAATCTTGCTGGTAGTTAAGTCGAGCGATGGCAGCGGCTGCCCTTTTTTCAGCATTGGGAAAGGGTTGCGCCTCAAAGGGTTAAGTTACAGTGGCGGAATTATTATGATGAAACACATGGTAAGTAGGCTATTCTTTTATTAGCGCTAGAGTGATATATCGTCCACTCCGGTATTTTCTGTTGACATTTTTTGTGGACAGAATTTGTGGTTGTTTTCGTTGCACTTTGCAACAGGGTTGCCAGTTAGGGGGGGGGGGGGGAGGGGGATGAAATCTTGAAATTTGCCATGGTTCATAATTTTTGATGATTTATCGCAAATTATGTGTTTAACTATGATAAATAAATCTCGAATATTTAAAGACTTGAATTAAAAAAAATTTTAAAACCTGAAAACATCTTGACCTATCACATGAATTTAACAAACGAATTTAAAATGCTTTATAAAGTATATAAATGTACATGAATTTACATAGAACTATATAATTACATTAATTATGTTATATTTTTCTATTGAGAAGTACAGAAATAATAAATCGAATTATGTTTGAAACAAATATATCTGTACATACATTCATAAAACTTTTATATAAAAAGAAACTACAGTTATGAAATTAAATATATACCGGGTGACTAAAAGTCCGTAAAAATGTAAAAAATTCATTAAAAAGAAAAACGAATAACGGAAAATGGCGATTTGCACAAACAGGTTTAGAAGGTGGTTGGATGTTTTTTAATGACAAGAAAGTTTTTTATTCCAAATGTTGTCGATAGGTGGCGCTGACATGTACAATGAAAAGCAAGTTTCCAATTAAAAAAAAAAAAAAAAAGAAATCTCTCTAATCTTACCCATGCAAACCGCAATTGTGTATCGTTATTGTTCATTTTTAAGGAATTTTTAAACTTTGATGCACCCAGGATGTGTCAAAAGCTCGTGCAAACTTAAATTCATTAAAAAAGAACAAGTCATGATACAAAATTGCAGTTTGCATGGAAAGGATTAGAGAGATTTCAGATTTTTTGTTATTGGCAACTTGCTTTCCATTGTGCATGTCACCTATCGGAAACATTTCGAACTACAGCCTTTCTTGTCATAAAAAGAAATCCGATCACCTTCTTAACCTATTTGTGCAGATTGCACAAATTTCTATCATTATTTTTTTCATTTTTAATAAATTTTTAATGTTTTTACGGACTTTTTGGTCAAACGGTAATCAAGATGGGAACTTGAATATCGTTTTTCTAAAGAATTAAAAAGCTTTTCGCAATATAGAAAAATTTAAAACTGCATGAGTGAATCTGATATATTTATGACTTTTAATGGCTTATGCAGACAAAACTAATCTGAGCATATCTGATAGCCGTTAAAACTCATTAGAAAGTCCTTCCTTTAAGACATATCTCCTTTAGGCAAATAGCCCTCGTGTAGCTTTGCTTTAATCACAAAATCAAATCTATTTAAATGTAAAGGTTAGGAAAAGCCAAGATTATGAAATTACGTACAACATTGGCATATGCAATAATTTTTAAAGAGTTAAAGTAAGATTAAGAATCTCTCGCCAAGCTTTGAGACCGGCTTTAGCCCAAAGAAAAGCAAAGCTTGGAGCATCTAGAGAAAAAGATAAGAGTGTCATTTTTTATCGTAAACATATAATTGGTTAGAATGTCAGTTCTCTATGAACCTTTTGGCGTGAAAAATAAACTGCAGATGGTTTTTAAAAAAGGCAATTAAATTAACCAAAGACATAAGCTTGATGGCTCTAGATTTTGATAATCGATTTTCTAAATATGTCTGAAGCTATCAAAGTATGCAGCTCCGGACATTTTCGATAACCGTTATTCAACTGTCTCAAATTTAATAAATAAAACAACATAAAAGCCTATGGCTGATTAATGAAGAAATCCTTTTGATTTTAATGAATTTTGAAACTCCATGATTGGATGTTGAACTTCCATTAATCATAACACGGCAAAAGAGAGAAGAAAAAAACAGATAGAGTTTTACTTTAAACATGAGAATAGTATTCCATTACTACAAGTAAAATTGATTGCATCAACTTTCTCCAGAGCTTAAAAAATGAATTCTAAAAAGTAAAGCACCTGCGCCATTTTTGCGCTCTTGCCAAATAATTGTCAACACAGCTCTAAATATACAGATCTGTACGTGCGGTTAGTTGCCGAATATTTTTTTCCAACTGTATTTCTGGATCTTAAATCGAATTTCTCATCTTCGACTTTTGCTCGGGTATTTTTATAGCCTGCCGGATTCATATTTAAATTGTACATTCGAGTTAGCGAAAAACTTTTACCTAAGCTAAAATACTCAATTTTGAACGTTATAAACAGAAATATCACTAATTCTGTTTAGATAGTTTTAAATCATACATCGATTTGAGGCTATATATTATATTACTAATATATGAAAGTTGCATTTATTTACTCCACTCAAGCTGGAAAACTTAAAATACTTTATTTTAAACAAAATGATATTTTTCATAACTTGTAGCCAAGTTTTAGTGATACATTAATCTTGAAAATTACAGTTATTAAATTTAAGGTGAATAAAAAATACTTTTAAGCCTAAACTCATTTTTTCTAGTCATTTATGTCTGTATGCTGTAGCGTGAAATTACATTTAGTTATTCATATGAGTTTAGTAAAGCAAATACTTATATTTTAAACTATAACGATTTTTATTTTTGTAAAACATTGCTGCCTAACATGCAGATTTTGATCCTGAAAAAATTGTCTGATAATCTGAATTAAACTAAATAAGCAAACATGTTTTCTTGTATTTCTTTGTTTCTATACAATGCTATCTTCCTTTTAAGTTCGTGTAATGTTCTAAGTTTATTTTTTTATGTTAATCTTGTTATTATGATTATTCGGTTTTTCGCTTTTTTTTTCATTTTTTGTTTTGCAGCACGCAAAAAATTCAGTCCGAATGAGGACGGGCTCTTCTCTAAGAGTTAAAATTTCATTAATATGTTACATAGGAATCAAACCTAAGTTTCGGTAATTTAATAGCTACACATCTTCACCTCGTACTTAAAATTAAGCTTGAATAATGGAGAAACAATGCAAATTTCTAACTACAAGTTCAGATCTTCAACATTTTAATTTTTAATTTCAGTTTTTAAACAAAAAGCTTGAATGATTTCAATAGCTTTTATCAGCTATCTGATAATAGAAAGTTTTATACTTCTCCGAAATATTAAATTGCTGGTCTCTGGTGTGACATAACTATAAATTATAGCTTACCAATTATTAAAATTCGTACATCATTAAGAAAATTACTACTCATTTCAGAACCATTACTACTAATTTCAATTCAGTGAAAAACAGGGCGACGCTTGAAACAAAACGCTGTTCTCCTTTTTTTAACGTGCCTTTTTTTTTTTTTTAAATTCATCTTTTCAAGATGTGCCGAATGCGCCACTTTCATAATCCTTACGAGTATCCCTCTCTCCGAAGCCTTCGAAATTGATAGATGGATAGTCACTGAAGAGAATCTTAAATAAGCATTTTCAATTATCGAATGGGTTGGCGTATCCTCAGAGCCACTTTATAACGCTTTTAACACCCGCCGAGTGGCATCACTCGGCTCGTTTTAAGAGCGATTTGTCCTCCCTAAACACCCCCCCCCCCTATTCCCCAGAAGACGCAATTAAAAATGCAGCGGCCTCGAGTACGATTCCGCATAAAAATAACCGCGGAGTACCTTTCGTCGGAGAGAGAACGTACTCGAAAATCATCTTAATAACTTTTGAATCCATTTATTTTTGCGCCATTTTCCGTGACGCCTCGGTCAATTCATCACCGCAAGGCGCGTTCGTTCGTTCTTCGATCCATATACATTTCAGAAGACGAGACCTCATCTCCCCCATTTTCCATTTGCGCATTAAGTAATAGGCCGGATTACAACCCGTATTTACTCGGGATAATGATCATTCATCTCCATCGAATTGTCGTTTCCACTTTCTCTCCCATTTCGAGGGGAGGGGGGTAATCGGTGCGGATTCTCCTATCTGACTGTTCGCATTCAGTTGTTCGTATAAGACATTTTCTGCTGAATGAGCAGATCGAGATTTTGAAAAATCATGTGCGGCCAGCATGGGCGTCACCATCTATATAGAGATTCAAGGACACTTCCAGTCGGTGTTCGTCAGAAAAAGATGCAGAATTTTTTTCGGGAGGTGTTAATTTTTAAGAAAAACCTATGTGACCCTTTGATGACGTATGGTAGATTTTTCAACCACACCACAGAATATCTTGAGGCCTTGTTACACGGGCATAATTTCCAGCAATTTGGTTGCCGCAACCCATTTTGGCAACATCTTTCAGGGAAATTTCCCTCGGCTATCTAGGGAGCGGTCGACTTCGACTTTTTCGTTCAGAGGCGAAGATGTAGCTGGTTCCTTGAAAGCCAGCCAGTTGCAGTGTCTCTCAGGTCCTGATTATCACACGGGCACTTGGAGGTTGTCCCCTGGGCACGCATGCAGAAATAGTCCAAAAAATTGAGTTTAAGAGAGATATATAGGAGCCCCCAAAATCGCTCGAGCTATATGTAGGAGCGCAAAAGTGGAAAAGTGCCTGGCCTGAAAAATATTATAGTTAGGACCTAGTGTCCCCCATTTCTACGTCACAAATAAGATGGCGGAACACTCAGTGATCGGCGAATCTCTGTCGTTTATGAGCACCCATAGAAATTGTAATCAGAGTTCCGAGATTTTACTTTGGCAACTCTGCATGATCATGACATGCTGGAACGAGTTGCTGCAATTTGCGGCAACCAAATCACTGGAAATCATGCACGTGTAATAAGGCCTTTAAATGGCGGGTATGGTTCCCCTTTTGACCAAGTAATGCTTTCAACGTCTGTTATTGTACATCTGTACCAAAGAGTCGTGGAGAGATGTCAACATTCATCAATCATTTCAGTTGCATCCCAGTTTCAAAACAGGTAAATATACACGTAAACGGAATCCCCTTGTTCAAGAAGTTTGTTTCAGTTCATGCGAGGGAAAGAGTAATCCGTCAGCTATAGTTGTACAAAGATTCATCTGCATAATCAAGAAAGGGGTTTTCCCGTCGTTCTAAGTTAACATAGCCAGAATCTTCTGTCGTGAAAAGATTAAACAAAATACACAGTAAAGCAAAATGTTACTCTAAAGCAATGTGAATTGTTATGGAAAGGACTAATATACAGAAAGAAGCCCAGTGACTTAGTGGTAGAGCACTGAAATACCATGGCACACGTCTGGAACTCGATTCCGGGAAGATAAAGGTTGACTCAGCCTTTCATTCCTTGAGTAAAGCCAGAAATCTACATGGGCGGAAAGCCGAATTTTCTCGGAGAATAGAATTCCTGTTAGTATTATTTTCTGTCAGCACTTGACTCTACTTGAGTCCACTCTAGCATAATACCCCTCAGCAGGTACAACGATGCAGGCGCCATCTATCGTCTTCATTTTATATCGTTTGCTGCTCTGTACACTGAAACAGCGCGAAAAAATACATGAATAACGAATAATATTTCGCTAAAATAAGCTTTCACTTTATCAACAGGATGACTTTGATTAGAACACATGAAATCAATAAACGTAAACATAGATTCCGAGTATAAACATTTTCCTAGTAAGAAAGAAATATGTAATTTTCATAGTATTAATTGAATGAAGATCCTCGAACTGTAGATGAAGAGTGCTATTTTAAATACAAAAACGTTGGCTTTAAGAAAATCTCCTTTTTTCTTATTTTACCTTTTTATTGAATACAAATTTATAACACAATAAGAATGGTGCATTCCAGTCTCTGAGATACATGTACTTCAGCGTCGAAATGTGGAAATGCGGAAAACGTGGCCAGAGACAAAAAAGTTCAATATTTTCATCTCCGTTTCCTCCCCTTGATTCTGATTGACAGAAGCTGAAAAACCAGAAGTTCGTCGATGTTCTGTTTCAGTTTTCTGCTTTCCGTCGCGTATTCTGTCCCTGTGGATTCCAGGCTTAAGTCGATGAAATGTGTACGGAGCTTCCTTGGAGACTAAACACTGGGGACCCGCAGCAAGCTGACCATCTGGCTGGGACATGTGCTTCCACACCCCACAGAGCCATGGTCGCGAATGCGTGGATGGGAAACACAGGCCTTAGCCCCGCGTGGGCTGTTGTGCTAGGGAGTTTTTCTTAATTTAGAGAAAAATATAATTGCACTTAAGCAAAGTATATATTGAAGCAAAGCGCTACCCTTAATCGATGCCTTTTGGGAAGAGGGGGATAGGATCTGCCACTGCTGTTCCCAGTTATGTTTATAACTGATGTCCCCTGTACGAGCCACGGTGTACACATTTATTTTTCAAAGAGACCAGTAGATTTTATAAAAAAATTAATTTTGGATTGAGAAAAAGGAGCACTTTCTGTTGAGAAAAAGGACATTAATTTCGACATCTCACTGTATTCCTCCTTAGTACAGCCAAAGTTGTCTGAAAAGGGAATTGTCTTTACTTTTTACTTGGTAATTTTTTTCTGGGACGTGTTGTTGTTTCTGATGCCCCTTGAAAACCGCAAATGGCGTTGCCAGATCCCCCAAAGGGAGGCAATAGGCAGAGAGGTTGCCAGATCCCCCAAAGGGAGGCGATAAGCAGAGAGGGTTCGCCTTCTATTTTTAGGGCCCCAGTGGGAAGAAGTACGATTTTGTCCATGGTCCCCTAATTTTGAACCAATTCCAGAGGAGGGACCAACCCCCTGAAATCGGCACCCCCAAAGGTATCGTTTAATAATTTGGAGGACATTGCAGCCACGACAGACTTTACGTGCACCAGCTTCCATTAGCGTGCACGGAACCACAGTAGTCGAGCTGAGAGGGAGTTGACCCTCTCAAGCACTGGCTAAGCCGGATGCTGCTTCACTTGCCATGCTCTAATGGGAACGGAGTTTAGCGCCCAGACCACTGCGGGACTTCTGGGAGTATATAATGCATAGAACTGTAGAAAAAGCAACGACTTACTACAAAATCAGGCACTATGTCATCGATGGGGTAGTAAAAAGTGTTTCATATAACAACAGCTGCCCATCCATTATAAATTAAAATAAATTAAATATTTTAATAATAATAAAATACTTATTCATAGCTAAAACTGGAAATAGACATATTTAACCTTAACAAATACCGGCTTCATGAAATTGTAAAATAACAGTTCGGTACACCAATATTGCAATCCTACTTATTCGTGCGTTCATGATTGTCATCAAATAAAAACGCGCAAAGGACTGTAACGCGCAAAGGACTTTTCTGTAAAATAAGTTTTCCATTTCCCCTTTTTCAAAATATTTTAACTATACTAGAACAACGCAAGGAGTTCGCATTCCATTAGGTTACATGCAATAGTAAACAAAGTAACCTCGATTACGATCATTAATGATCCGGCTTCAACAGAGAATCGCAATTAACTGCACTTCGTGGAGTTTTGAGAAGGATTCCTTCGCTTATCATTTGCTGTCGATCCCAGTTCGAAATCCAGACTTGTTTGCTTCGATTTGAAGTTCATGATTAAAAGTAACTTTTCTTCGATTAAGGAAATATTAATTTTGAAATAAAACCGTTCTAGAAACCACAAAATTTTTTATTGCAAAAATCGATTCGGGAAAAACAGTTCATCGAGATCTATATAGCTCTTTCAGGCTTTCATCTCAATTTTTCTAAGATCATTTTTATTTCAAAGTATAAATTTACCAGGGCTCGAAAAATCTCAAAATTTTTACATGCCCGAATATACTACAAACAAAAATTATGTCTGTACTTTTTTTTCTTTTTTATAGTTTAAATAAATAATTTTTAAAATAATTTATAGATGCTATTTCTATCTACAAGTGTGCTTGTTTCTCAGCCTCCAAAACCCATGCACTGAAAGTTAGAAAATAAATTCCTTATTACCGCCATAATAATCCAATTTAAAATGAGAATTGCGCAAGTGATTTAATGGGCTTTGCGTTGCGGAAACTAATTCCTCCATTTAAGTATCGTTTGTAGCATAATTTTTGATTCTAATCGAAAGACCGTTTGTTTAAATTCGAGCTGAATGATTAAAATCAGTCCTTGAACAGATTTCAATAGGATACTTTTGAAGGTAGAGTTCGATATATCTGCTTTCGTAATGTAACTAATGGGTATAAGTTCAACTTTCAAAAGTACCAGGAGAAAGTTTGCATTATGTATTGTTGCCGCAGAGCAAAATTTGCATAAATAAATTGACGAAAGAAATTGATTCATTTGAAGTGTATCAGCCTATTCGTGCTCGAACAGCCATCAATACGTATCAACTGCTGAATGAGAATTGAAGGGTTTGCTAGAAAAAAAAAATAGCTACCAATATTAACCCTTTAACGCGCAGTGTTCCCGCTCTGGGAACACCAAACTCTGACGTTTTAACTGTTGCCAGTCACAAAGAATAGATTTGATTTCTATAAAAATAGTTGCGGGTGTCATAGCTCCACGAGAATCCTTTACTTTTTAGCACGTCATAGTCCCGTAAAAATTGCCACGATTATTTTTAACAGCACTGACATCTGATGAAAAATGGAAGACCCTAATTTGACGCTGCTGGCTGTGCCGCACAGCCAGCTGTTGTCAAAAAGGGTCTTTAGATCTGTGGCACGCGATAAACGTTTCGATCGTCCGCCATCTTGCTGGCAGTTAAGTCGAGCGATGGCAACGGCTGTGCTTTTTTCAGTATTGGGAAAGGGTTGCGCCTCAAAAAGCTTGAGAAACCTAATAATTGTTTGGAGATACAGCACAAACTGGTAAGGCAGGCAGATTTATTTCTTAAGCAACACAGGAAGTAAGAGATACTATTGGAGTTACATTCTTTCGATATCAAACGAAAGAGATTTTTTAAAAATCAAAGATAGTACATGTAGCTTCAAAAATGTAGAATGAAGCTAACTTCTTTTTGCACAACTGTACAACTAATTTAATTTGATTAACATTTTGAGAGCCGATTTCTCTATACTTATATCGTTTGCAGTATATTTTTAGATTCGATTCGAAAGACCATAAGTTTAAATTCGAATTGAGGTATTAAAACTGGTTTTTCAACTGAGCTCAATAAGTCTATTTTACTGATGGATTTGGATATATCTACATGCTATGTAATTATGGGTATGGGTTCAACTTTCGAAAGAACTAGAAGAAAGTTTTAGAAAGTACAGTATTTAGTTGCACGTAGGGTGAAATCTGAATTGCTGAATTGCGAAAACAGGATGATTGATTTCGAGTTTGTCTGCCTATGTTGAAATTGCCGTAAATATTGTTACGAATTTCTGGGTCTTTCTGCCGTTTAAAGGCTAAAAATAGTTTAAAATATGTATTCTCCGCGTCAAATAGTTGAATTTTGCGATCGGTTAACTAGAATGCGAGATATGGAGTTAAGTGTTTCCCCATTGGTTAATATAGGGTTTTCTAGAATTCTCAAGAAATATTGGTCCTAGGCCTTAGCTGACCTCACTTTTGGAGTCCTATTTTTGGTGCTAAATTTGTCGATATTTCGCGAAAAAGTCGTCAAGCTGGGCGGCATTTCGGACGACGCGATTTTTCCAATGGGGCCTGCAAGGCTTGTTTTCCTGCATTAGGTTTGAGCAGTAGCATTGTATTATATATTAATATTTCTATGACGTAATCAAAACGCATTTATTTGGGGTGCCTTTAGAGGTCTCGATTTTTCTGGAATGTAGCAAAGGGAGAGAGACCGAGGAATTCGAGTCAGTCTGCTGTTTTCTTTTATGAGAGAGAGACGTCCTTGCGAGCTTAAGACTTTGCATTGGCGCTCAGGAAAGCTATATTTAGCTTGTTTTAGAAGCTTTGTTTTTGTGTTCTGTGTGTAAATTCTTCATTGCTGAGGCTTGAGGGACTGTTTACGATTTCTCTTGTGAATTTAAACTGACTTTTTCCTGTGGAAGTGTTTTATTTTGTATGAGAAGTACAGCACTCGAGAAAGCTCTTGTACTGAGTGGACTGTTATAAGCACGCTAATGGCTGTTAGTGCCTGTGTATTTTGTACAGATGATTGTCCGACGAAGTTCTAGAAGCAATAAAGTTCGTGTTCGATCCTGACAAGAGGACTCTTTACTAGAACTTTCTACACCTACTGGACTTTAGAACGACGAACATAGAAATTGAGCATTCTTCAACAGTATGCATCAAGTGCTAAATGAGAATTATTCAAGTAATTTAACTTGTCCAAGTTTCTAAAAATTCGTTAAAACGACAGGCACCGTTTGTCGGCTTTGCGAAATTCAAGCCGTATATGCATTTAAAGCAAAATTAGTTAAAGCAAGTTGTAATGATACGAAAAGGCAAATCTAGTACTGGTCATCTGTCCCATACTAGCATAGCCAATTTAGCCTGATGTGCGGATGAGATAGCCCACTGGCTATCTCATCCGCAGGAGCTATGCGGAAAGCTCTATGCGCTGTTTTTTCTTTTTTTTAAATACATTTTATAGTTTCTTTCTCACAAAAACAAGACAATTTTATGTTGATTTTGAGAAGACCAATTATGGATAATTACAATAAGGATAAAGATTTAATTACATAACGAGTATTTCTTATTTTTTTTCTCTTTAAAAGGACTATGGCCATCTCTAACGAACTAAACATGCTGGTCTGTCATATCACGGCAAACAAGATTTAAAACGGAACGTGTGTCTGGAAATTCAAAGGCGACCACTAGAGAGCGATGTTCGCAGGCTTCTGAAAGCGTGATCATTTCAGCCTAGGATGTTGCCGGAGGTAGATGAATCGGTTTACTAACTCAGAATTGGCCGATATGCATGGTGCCGCGGATGGGCAGTCATATTAATAAATATGTCTTTTAATAAAAGACAGATCTCTTTTAACGTCATTTCTTCCTCCCTTCTACGATTGCGAACATTGGCTCAAGGTACATCCGTTCCACTGATCGTTCATTCCCATTCGCACCATCATCCACATTATACACATCGGCCAATTCTGAGTCAATAAGCCATTTAATCCATTTCCGGCAAAATCCTAATCTGAAATGCCACGCTTTCATAAGATTGCGAACATCGTCCTCTAGCGGTCGCCGTTTGCATTTCCGGACACGAGTTCCTATGTAAATTTTGTTTGTCATTGTATGACAGACCAACATTCTAAGTTTGGCAAAGACCTTCTGTGCCATTATGTATATTTTTAAAGATCATGCAAAGATGTTCTCTTTCGGAAGTAATTTATGCAGTATTTACATGAATATTGTAGTCTTTAAAAAAAGTTACGGAACGCTTATTTTTGAAAAATTTAACTTAAATATGTGTAATCAATTAAATGTTAGTACTGCTGAAAACGAAAAATAAATTAAATAAATCAGTAATTTTAATTAATTATTCATTGATTGTTATTAAGCTGATGTAATCAGTTAAGTATTGATTGTAAAAGCAATGTAATTTTGATGAACAGGACCTTAAGAAAAATATAATTTTTCTGTCTCCCATCGTCAACAATCCTAATGTCAAAATTACAATTTTTTTTTTCTTTAATGGACTTAAACGCACTTTCAACCATTGGGAATAACTATTCGGCCAAAAGCACGTTTGACAAGATGTGATGTGTATTCCATTTTCAAAGGATGTGTTTACATTATTCAGCTTTTACAAAGAGATTGCAAGTAAATCTTGAAACTAGATCCAAGACTAAAACCAAGATTCAAGATAAACTAGTAGTCCAAGAGGCTTTTTTTTGGTTCCTTTCTTGACGTTCGAGCATCCTCCACAATGTAAAAAAGAGAGTACGCATAAGATGAAATAAAGTAGGTGATGCCGCCCTCCCACCTTGCCCATGAACTACACTATTGACTTTAATAGCTGTATCACAGGGTCAAACAAACAGCTTTCATGTTTCTTAATATTTTCCAGTTAAATTAAACAAAATATTTGTGTGCATTTTATTTTATTATTTATTTATTTATTTTTTCAACGCGTAAAAAGCTCAAACTTATTTTAATGTATCCACCTTCATTGAAATTACTCCACAAATTAGATGAATTTATGCATTTGTAACGAGGAAATTTGATCAAGTATACGTTATGATATTCCGTAACTTTGAAATAGGGATTCATCAAAGAGATTGAGATAATTTATGAATGTGAACGTACAAATGGCGGACAAAATAATTGAAGCATCTAAACTACAAGTTTCAGATTCTCAGTGTTTCCATTATTTAGTCTACTGTCTATGTTAAATCTAAAGTACTAAAGCATATAATTCGTCAAGAGCCTTCTAGATATAGAGGAAGATTGTTCAAGTCGTGCCTTTTAAGATAAATCATGAAATAATCAGAAACCTACAAAGAAAAAAAAACAGTTTTTATTATCAAAACCTCAGTAAAAAAGTTCTTTTAATGCAAAACAGTCTAAATTTGTACACATGTTTGATGGAAAATGGCAAAACACAATAATAAAAAGGATAAGTCTGTCTGGGAAAGTGTAAGTCTGTCTTAAAGATCCTTCTCAAGTGGCGCCACATATTGCTTGAATCGTTCCAAAGAATAAACTGAGGGAAATTAACCGGAATAGTCTGTCAAGACATTGCCAACAAAAGATCTTCTTAATTACTGAAAAATGGACATACAAAAAGAAATAAGCATCAACAAAGTGGCTGCTCGTCATAAAAGTGAGTAATATATGTCAGGCGCATAACCAAGGAAAAATGCCGGGGAATGATCAAAAGTTGGACCAGTAGAATTCGTCACAGAAAAGGCTTAATTACTGACATCCAACTCTGAGAGTCTTGAAAATGGGCAAATAATGTAAAGTTGTTTTCACGGTAAAATTTTCATGCAGCTTTAAAATTAATTAAAAATAAAATTTTCATAGGAAGATTTGTAATTATTAAAAAGTTAACTCCTAAAATACCTCTTAGCTTGAATATCGAAATATATTTTATGTTACCTTGATGTTATAAGTAATTTAAATTATAGATGAACAGTGAAAACTGGAATGAAGTGGACGGGATTTTACGTCTCAGCCGCTTAGAGGGTTAACAAAAATCCGAATATCGAAAGGGTTCCAGGCTCCTGTAATCCACCCCTAGCTATGTACCTGATAAATGTACAAAATTATAGAGAAGTAGCAAAAACTAACAATTGCGGCTCACGAAATCGCTTCCGCGCACGGTACACTGCAGCTGTTGAAGGCAGGGCAAAGTGGGTACCTTTTGCTTGGTCGGATAACGCCTTCACCTACCACGTAGAATTCACAGGATCAAAACCAGTCCTCGCCGCAGGGAAGCCGCACGCTTCCCTTCATTGGTGACCCGGACAGCGAACACGCATTCTCCCTCTCGCCTTCAGTGACAGATGGCGCCAACACAGACAACATCTATCTCTTGTTCTTTCAAAGTCCACAAGACGTGGCAGCAACCAATCGAGATCTGCAACACGTGACAGAAACCTTCCAAAGTCCACAACTTGTTTCATCAACTTCTTAAAGTCCATACCATGTGGCAACAATCTCTCAAAATCCACAACGCGAGGCAAATTTCATAACGCTTGGAACATCATTCATCATCCGCCGACTGCTCTCTAGTGGGAGTAGTGCGGCGGCACGAGATCACCTTCGGATACACTACACCTCAGTAATTGAAGGTCGGGCAATCGGGTGCCTTTTGCCCAGTCGGATAACGCCTTCATTTATCACGTAGATTTCACTGGATCACAATCAGTACTCGCCACAATCGCCCTTCAATCGGATTGTGGGAGATTCCCCCAGAATCTCCCTTCACATTTCAGCGCCTTGCATAAAAGACGGACGTTTCTTGGTGATGACCAGTTGACAAACAATATAACGGTCTCAAGAGTACATCTCACTGTTACCATAAATATTCCTTTTCGCGATTTATTTAAAATATTGTAGATGGTGCTATTTAGGCAATGCTACAACCTGAGCAACGTGCCCTTGTCAGGTATAAGTAGATCGTCTAGATGCAGTCATATGACTATGCACTTTACCTGTATTTCATAAATACACTATGCTCATTAATGTGAGATGTTTCCTGAAGCTGTTCAATATTGCTTGCATCATCTTAATTGAAGAAATAATTTCAATCGCACATTGCATATTCAAGCAACGCATCATGGATATCCTCGGCACTGAATGATGAGCAAAAGAGTCTGTTTCGTAACTCGATGCTCTGTGCATACAATCACTTTTATAATTGCAGCCCGAAAGAGGATCGGCATATACGTAATATTGAGATTCCTTCCTTTCCACTTATACCAATCTGGTGAACCTCAGCATTTTGTCAGACTTAGGATGCTCAGAAACACGAGAAGTGTTTGGGATCTTTTCCTCTCAAATTACGCTGCTAGAGTTTTAAATTAAAAGGTAATAAAAATCTGATAACTTATGAACTTCAAAAGAAGATCAATAACATATATCTTTATTGGTTATTTGTAACAATCTGCTAAAACTGGATGAATGTAAAATTAAACAAGAAAGAAAAGCATGCCAAATGCATCGATTATAAAACATTTTCTACACAACAATATTTTTGTTCCAAATTTGACTTTATTCATGTTTCGAAACATTTTTTTCTCACCATATTTGATTGTTTATTGCAAAAGTTGTCAATATTGGCAACTATTACCACAGCTTTTGAGGGAGGCACGTGATCGTTGTCGGACCATTATCTAATTATATAGTATGATAGTACTGTGATTTAAATGGATGCCTGTTTTGAAACTGCCATTGACTTTAATGTGTTGGAATTATTCTGTAGAAGAACTATTTATGATACTGACACTATTTTCGATGGAGAGCTTTTACCTTGTAATCCTTGATGACATACATTAATTTTGTTTAATTTCAATGTGTTTACATCGCTTTGGATATTCCAAATACACTTTATCTTCATTTACACCTATATACGCCTTTATAGACACTAATTAATATTCCCACAGCAATGAGGTCCCATAGCAGTAGGGCCTAGCAATTCCTCATGAACTATAGAAGATATCGAAAAAAACACTCAAAATACGGGTGTTAAACGATAAAATAAATAAAAACTTGACACTTGACATGAAAAAAAAAACACACAAAAAAATGTTACGTATAACACGATACGATCGTTTCGATCCCCCCAAAAAATTATATAGTGTGTTGTCCTGTATGTTGTTTTTATTTTTTAAAAAAATATTTATTTTTATGTTACTTTGTTTTTTGTTCTTTTGTTTATTGTTGTTGTTAGAACATGTATTCGTATTTGTGTGCTTGTTCATGAGGAACCGCTCATAAATCCAATCCAAAGAAAGGACAAACACGAGGGGGAGGGGGCAAATGCCTTGAGGGAGGACTTTTATGGGTATCTAGAGCAGATTCTTTTGTTTGTTCTGTTTTCTTTTGTTTCTCTTTTTTGTGTGTGTTTGTGTTCGTGTGTTCTTTTTTGCTAATTATTATTATTTATTTATGTATTCTTGTTTGTCCTTTTTTCTTTTATTTTTGTCTCATCCCCCTTTCCCCCCCTTTCCTTTAACCTCCGAGGTTATGTTCGCTTTTTCTCTTTTCCATGTGGCAACATGCTTGTTTGTATATCTTTTTCAGTTCCCTTTGTTCAGTGAGACGAAGGGTTTTGACTGACGGAGATCGAAAGAATTTTTTGTCGAAACGATCGTATCGTGTTATAAGTAACATTTTATGTGTGCTTTTTGCACAAATTTTTTATTTATTTTATAGAAGATATTGTCGATGTGGGTTCAGTTCTGACTTATTTTTGGAAGTCAAACTGGGCTAACAGTTGCCAGGAATGGCAAACCTTGGCGACTTTCGACATTGCATTAGCCCCTTCGCTATCCTGCAAAGTATGAAAAGTGAAAAGCCGTTTCTTTAGAATACAAAAATCGGAGTCTGAAATTAACAGACCGCAAACACTTAGAAAAAAAAAAAATATCATACACTTTCACATTTTCAAATACGCACTAAAGTACTATATATTAAAAGCGTATCATAATCCATGCGCCGTCCTTATTTTTCTTCCTTATTCCATCAAGTTAAAAAGTGTATCTTAATCCACAAGTGTTCCGCATTTGTCTTCCTTGTTCCACATAACACTGCTTTGGAATTGAAATCTATATTAAAATCGCATGTAATAACCGTTTTTCAATTTTCGCCTGGCATATTCTAATTGTACTTCTTCTTTGTAATAAACTGAAGCTTATGCCAGTTTTTCCCAAATACGGAAGATAACGTCAAGCTAGGCTCAGTTTGAGGGATGTTTTTTCGGCGTCGAAATTAGCGATAAGTCATGAAAAATGTAAACCTTGGCGACTTTCAATAATTTAATCCCCCCCCTCCCTGTGCGACCTGGCAACCCTATTGAAAAATGCAACACAAAATGTCCGCAAATTATGCCGACAGAAAATCATGAGTAAATAAAATAGCACTCTAGTGCTAAAACAAATAAAGAGAAAAAAAAAAAAGAACCTTAGCACTCTTTACTAAACATGCAAGCGGAAATGGAAAAGGGGTTCAATTACTGACGTAATGATCCAATTCCAGTGGAAAATTATGCTGAATTAATGACCTTTGAGTTTTCGAAAACAAAACCCTCTTTGCTTATCTCCGTTCAGGAAAGCCAGGATGCTAATCGAAGGATGGTTGCTTAAACCCACGATGAGAAGAAGTTGAAATCGGTTTAATTAAGCTGTATCATGCAATATTAATGGTGCAAGAAAAAGTTTCATAATGCGCTTAATTTCGTGATACGGGGTTTTGGTTGTGGGATGTATTACCAAATATTGAAGCTTTCATTGATTGACGAAGGGAATAACTCTACTGATGATAAATGGGGATTTGTTTTTAAATGTTCGGCTTCAAGGAAATTGATGCACGATATTTATGCATGATTGTGACCCTCATACATTTTTGTGATTTTATAACACTCTAATTCATATCTCACGATATTAAATTAGATTTAAAAAATTAAAATTCTTATATTTATCCAGATTTTATTTATGTGTTAGATGGCAATTAGGTAGCGGTTTGTTAGATAGCAACACAACGATCAGGTACAGAACGAAATAAGCTCTTTACACACGATGCACGATTTTTATACACAATTATAACCTCCAAACATTTTTGTTACATTTTTTAACACTCCGATTGATATCCCAGATAATAATAACTTAGGTAAGAATAATTTTTATTTATATTTATCCAGATTTTATTTGTATATTAAATGGCAATTAGATAGCAGTTTGTTATATAACAACGCAACAATCAGGTACGCAACGTTTGTGCCTCTTCTTTGTAATAAACTGTAGGCAGCAGTGTTCCGTATTTGGTTTTTTAAAGAATTGTTCATGATAGAGACCTAGAAAAATTTGAGAAAGACTCTTCACAGGCGGTATATTGAATTCATATAAACGTTCACCCAATAAAAGTTTTGAACCATTCTCAAAAAAAAAAAAAAAAAAAAAAAATCTTAAACATACGATATTTTGCAATATTTTTCTACACGGAAGCGAATCGGCTCATTTTGGGAGGCGATTTTTCTGCTAAAGAATTTTTTCTGATTACATTAAGACATAAGTTTACTGTTAATATCAGTTCATACTGCATTTTAT